>AWOL01S0072935.1:0-17383 GCA_000715115.1 Nicotiana otophora | reverse complement strand
GGGCCATACGGTATAGTGGAATAGAAATGGGCTGAGTACCCGGTAACAAATCAATGCCAAAGTCAATATCCCTGTCGGATGGCATACCCGGAAGATCCGCTGGAAATACATCAGGAAAATCCCTTACTACAAGAACTGACTCCATGATAGGAGTATCAACACTAACATCTCTCACATAGGCCAGATACGCATCGCATCCCTTCTCAACCATTCGTTGAGCCTTAAGAAATTAAACAACACTGCTAGAAACATGATCCAAGGTACCTCTCCACTCTAGCCGCGGTAGACCTGTTATAACCAACGTCACCGTCTTGGCGTGACCATCAAGGATAACGTTATAGGTCGACAACCAGTCCATGCCCAAAATAATATCGAAATCCACCATACTGAGCAATAATAAATCAGCTCTAGTCTCAAAACCAGTGATAACAATCAAACACGACTGATACACGCAGTCAAGAATAATAGATTCACCCATGGGTATAGATACATAAACAGAAGAACTCAAAGATCACGGGATACGCCCAAATACGGGGAAAACTAAGATGACGTAAAAGAATAAGTGGATCCTGGATCAAATAAGACTGATGCATCTTTATGACAGACTGGAACAATACATGTGATAACAGAATCGGATGCAACTGCCTACGTCCTAGCAGGAAGGGCATAATATCTGGCCTGGCCTCCCCCTCTAGGGCGACCCCTACCTGTCCGACCTCTGTCTCTAGCTGGCTGTGCAGGTGGAGTGGCAACTTCTGCAGTAATCATGACCTGGGAAGCTTGAGGGCCTTGTGGAATAGGTGGATCCTGAGAAATCGGTGGAGGTGCACCCTTCCTAAGTCTGGGGAAATCCCTCATGATATGACGAGTGTCACCACACTCAAAATAAGCCCTCGGAGGATGTGGTTGCTGGGACTGGCTCGGGCCTGATTGCGTGGACTGACCGCTGAAAACACCCCATGTAGGAGGTACAATAGATAATGGCGGTGCATAATAGGGAACCTGAGGTCTGGGAGTAACCGAAATACCAAAGAAAACTAGAAGTGCTGAGTGAATAGGACAACTCACATAGCCTCTACCATGACGGGCTACAGCTGGGGCACGAGAACTGTTATATATGCCAGAATCCTGATGTCTCTTAGCTTCCCTCTCTTTTCTCTCCATAGTCTGTATACCCTCTAATCTCCTAGCAATTGACACCACCTGTTGTTATGTGATGTCCATCTTTAGTCCTCGGGCCATTCTGAATCTGATACTATAGTGGATCCCCTCTATAAATTGACGAACCCGCTCTCGAACAGTAGCAACCAAGGCTGGTGCATGCCTAACCAAATCACTAAATCGGACCTCATACTCTGACACGGTCATAGAATTCTGGTGCAGCTGCTCAAACTCTACGTGCCATGCATATCTAAGACTCTGAGGAACATACTCCCTCAAGAACATATCTAAAAATTGAGCCCAAGTGAGTGAAGCTGCCTTAACCGGACTATCTAACTCAAATGCCCACCACCACTGGTAGGCCGCTCCTCTAAGCTGGAATGTCATGAAAGAAACCCCACTAGACTCCACAATACCCATACTACGGAGAATACAATGACATTCCTCAATAAAACCATGAGCATCCTCTGAAGCCAAACCGCTGAAAGTAGGAGGGTGGTACTTCTTGTACCACTCGAGCCTGAGTTGCTCCCCATCCAAAACTGTTGCCTTAGCCTCGGGCCGAACTGGAACAACTGCCTGCACTGGTAGAACCTCTGGGGCATAGTCAACCTGGGCCCGTGGATCTAGGGTACGGGCGGCAGGAGTCTGTGGTCCTCCCCTAGCCTGAGATGTGGCAGGAGCAAGTGGAACTAATCTGCCTGAGCTAGAGCACGAAACATGCTCAAAACCTGGGCAAGAGTCTCCTGAAGTGGAGGGGTAGTAACAGGAGTCTCAGGTGCCTGCTTTCCAACTGGAGCTACTGGTGGCTCCTCTGCAGCAACTCGGGCAGGTGCTATGGCTGCACCACCCCAGAGCGCGAAATATGCTCAAAAACTGGGAAAGAGTCTCCTGAAGTAGAGGGGTAGTAACAGGTATCTCAGGTGCCTGCTTTCTAACTGGAGCTACTGGTGGCTCCTCTGCAACAGCTCGGGCAGGTGCTCTGGCTGCACCACACGATCTTCCTCTGTCTCTGGCTCGACCTCTGCCCCGACCCCAGCCTCTTGCAGCTCCAACAGAGGGCGTGGGTATCTCATCATTGCTTCCAGTTGTGCGTGTACTCACCATATGTGAGAGAATAGAAAGACAAGAATTTAAAATTTTGAAGCCAACTAATGCGCACGATAAGGAATCAAAGAAGTGAACACTTTTTCTAACAGTTCCATAGCCTCCCGAAGATAAGTACAAACGTCTCCGTACCGATCCGCGAGACTCTACTAAACCTATTTGTGACTCATAATGCCTATGAACCTAGAGCTCTTATACCAACTTGTCATGAGCCCAAATTCCCTATGTAGGATGTCATGATGGCACCTAGTCTCTAAGACTAGGTAAGCCTATCAATGCGGAATAACTGAATATAAACTCAAATTTAATCCTTAACAGTCGAATACATAAGAACATCAAATTTAATAATTTCAACTCCCAAAACCCGGTAGGAATAAGTCACAAGCTTCTAAGAATTTATCCTCGATGTCTCTATACATCATAGTATAAAGCAGATAAGGAAGACAACATAATAAGATTGAAGGGGACTCCAGAGTCTGCGGACGCTGGCAGATATACCTCGAAGTCTCCGCGTACGGCTAATTCACTGATTCCTGGTCTGATAGGAAATACCTGAATTTGCACAAAAAGATGTGCACAAACGTAGTATGAGTACACCACAACGGTACCCAGTAAGTGCCAAGCCTAACTTCAGTAGAGTAGTGACGAGGTCAGGTCAGGCCATACTGGAATAATAAAAGATAAGGTAGAAAGTTTAATAATATAATAATAAAAATGTCAATGAGAATAAATCAAGTAAGTAGTATGTCACAATGTAACTACACAGAATAAGGGCAAATAATACCTCGCGGAAGGAAAAATAGAAATTTACAAGTTTAAGGAAATCACCAAAATAACCAAAGGTAAATGCAGCCATAAAGAAATATCATCAAGGGCACTCCCGAGGTACCGCCTCGTAGTTCCAAATCATAAATAAATTCACAATATCTCATTTCCTTATATCACTGCGGGAGCCTTTACATTAAATTTTAAAGAAAATATTTTTTTCTGAAATAGCATCCCGCGTTTTAGCCACCCTTATCACACTGCATTCCTTCTAATAGTTTCCTTACTACCCACGCGTATCAAGCCACCCTTATCTCACCGCATGCGTTTTAACACCCAGACCTTATACCACCGCATGCGTATCAATATCACAATATATTATAATTTACACCTCAAGTGCCCAAATATTTCAACTTGCCAAAATAATTGAACAAGAATATTTTCCACAATAAGGAGCTCACGTCAATCATAATGAGTACCAAGTCTCACAAAATATTCAGGGATGAATAACTCCGCAAAAATAATATTTCACAAATTAAACACCTTGCCTTAATATCAAAATTTTAAATGTAAAATACTTTATTTTAATAATATTTAAATTAGAAATCCAACCTTCAAATAATTCAGAGATGAATATAACAGGTAAAACACTTAGCAGGAACAAGCCAGACAAATTTAAAATACGAAAATATATTAATGATGCTGAATATAACAGAATAAAATAATTTAATTAATATGCAATAGTTCTCTACACAATTTAAAGACATAATCTTTCACATTTAGACCGTGTACACACTCGTCACATCGTGTACATGACTTTCAACACATCAACATTTTCATATCAATACCAATCCTAAGGGGAATTTTCCCCACACAAGGTTAGACAAGTCACTTACCTCGAACCGGGTAATTCTTTACTCTGTTATACCTTTACCTCATGAATTGGCCTCCGAAAGCCTCGTATCTAGTCACAATTCATTCGATTCAATCAATACAAATTATTAGAATTAATTCCATATGAAAATACTAATTTTTCAACCAAAATTTAAAATTTAACTCAAAAATTATCTGTGGGGCCCACATCTCGAAATCTGACGAAATTTAAAATATCCGATAACTCATTCAATTACGAGTCCAACCATACTAGTTTCACTTTAATCCGACTCCGAATCGACATTGAAATCTCATAAATTCGTTTTATGCGATTTCTACAATATTTCTCAAATTTCCATTTAAAAACACTAATTAAATAATGAAAGCAATGATATATTCGTGTATATTGACCAAATCCGAGTTAGAATCACTTATCCCGATTTTTTTATTTGAAAATCTCTCAAATATCGCCTCCCCTTAAGCTCTAATTCGTCAAAAATAAAAAATGGGACGAAGTCCCCCTTTTATAACTTAAAGTTTCTGTCCAGGCGCTGCCCTCGATCCTGCCCCCGATCGCTTCCCCCGATCCTTCCCTCGATCCTGCTCTCGATCGTGAATGGATGAAGGAAACCAGATACAAGCATTAGAAAAATTCCAGCAGCTATTTAAGTCCAAATTTCGATCTGTTACCCATCTGGAACACACCCGAATCCCCCGGGACCTCAACCAAAAACTCCAAAAAGTCCTAAAACATCATACGAACTTAGGTGAAACCTCAAATCACATCAAACGACGCTAAAATCACGAATCATACCCAAATTCAAGCTTAATGAAACTTAAGAATTTCCAACTTCTACATTCGATGCCGGAACCAAACAACTTAATTGCGAGTGACCTCAAATTTTGCACACAAGTCATAAATGATATAACAGAGCTATAAAATTTTCAGAACTGGATTCCGACCCCGATATCAATAAGTCAACTCCCCGGTCAAACTTCCAAACTCAATTCATGTTTTAGTCATTTCAAGCCTAATTTAATTACGAACTTTCAAATAAAATTTCGGACACACTCCTATATCCAAAATCACCATACAGAGCTGTTGAAATTATCAAAATTCTTTTCCGGAGTTGTGTACACATAAGTCAATATCCGGTCAACCTTTTCAACTTAAATTTTTATTTTGGAGACTAAGTGTCTCAATTTATTTCGAAATCTCTCTGGACCTCAACCGACTACCCCAGCAAGTCACATAACAGTTATAAAGTACAAAATGAGCAGTAAATAGTTTAACATGGCTATAACTCTCAAAACGACTGGCTGGGTCGTTACAATATTTTAATTATGGAAAATTATTGACTGAACATTAAATTACACAATGAACTTGCTTAAATATTTTTGTTTCAATCAAATTATTGAAATTTTGTCAATAAATTTTTATTATAACATATAGTTTATTTTTGTAAGCAGTTCAGTTATAAATAATTAGTCATATGTTAAGACATTTTGATATTTTCCATGCTTCTTTTACATTGAAACTTGCACAAGTTTTAATTTTTATGGTATTGTCATCGGCATTCTATTTTTCCTCTTTATTTTAAGTTTGGTTTAAAAAAAGTAAAGTATATCTCTTTGAATGATATTCTAAATTAATAATAAGTCATAAATTACTCTCATATCAATGTACATTTTTCAAGCACCAAATTTATGTTAATATCGTTGGTGCACCCACGGTCTCAAAATTTTGGATCCGCCTCTGATTTTACTGTGTAAAATACAGTGGATGTTTCGACAATGTGAGTATCATATGACCTATATGATTATTGACTAAAGCTAAGGATGGTAAGTGGGTCGGGCCGGGTTCGGAACCGCCACAGGCCCACGGGCTAAGTGGACTGGAACCGTTAGGACCGTTAGAGGTGGACTTGTGCCGGTCTCGTGGGCTGGTTCTTAGCTAGGAACTGTTAGGACCAGGCCCGTTTGGCCCGCCAAGAGACCGGGACAGGACCGGTCCCTTGGCGGGCCCAACAGATATTTTTTTAAAATAAAATAGACATTTGGCTTTTGAAAAAAAGAACTGTTAGGGGTTTCAAAAATAGCCATTTAACCTTTCCAACTTAGTTTTAACCCCAAACTTTTTGTTATTACACCTTTCCCTATTTTCAACTATAAATACCTCCTCATTCTTTCATTTTCTTACAAAATCAATGTCAATCTATCACAATCTCTCTCTAATTTTCTTCTATACTTGATACTATTACTTACTTTATTCCAAAAAATAGTCAAAAATTATTAAGGTTGTTACAATTTGTGAAACAATTGTGAAGTTGGTGAATTGAAGTCTTCAAGTCTTCAACGATAATCAATTTTCAACAAGTTGTTCGTCAATTCGGTAAACTCGTTCCAACTCTTAAGCCTTAATATTATAGTTGTGTTTGTTTTATTTATTTTTTATTACTTGATTAACTAAGATGTCTTCCTTAAAAAATATTTTTGGTAAAAATAAGAATAAGGAAAAATCCATGACTGGCGAATCTAGTGGTACTGTTGTTCTTCCTCCCCTGCCCCCGTCTCCCCGAACTAAACCCCATACCCGTCCTACACATGCTATTCTTGATACCGATAATAGTTTATTAAAATTTACCGAGACTAAAGTTTGTCATAATATTGCACCAGGTGAACATTTAGATCATGAATTAATGAATGCTCTCTATTCTACTATTTATTTTTATACTCCCTCTATTTATGGTGTTGTTGCTTTGTTAAATCTTTTGTATGAAATTAGGTGGTCCTCAATTTTGGTATGAAACTGTTTATAATGGTTTAGAACTTAAAGAAGATGAGTTTCCTAAACTTCCGGAAGCAATAGCCTCAATTTGAATAAATGCTCAAATTATTTATAATGCTTATCAAGTTGCATTAAATCATGCTAGACCAAATGTTCCAATTCCTTCTTCTTCTGATTCTCAATCTTCTAAAACAACTGCGGGAGTAAGAGGACTTAGTGCTTGGGCGGGGTTTATGGGTTCTTTTGGTNCGGGACAGGACCGGTCCCTTGGCGGGCCCAACAGATATTTTTTTAAAATAAAATAGACATTTGGCTTTTGAAAAAAAGAACTGTTAGGGGTTTCAAAAATAGCCATTTAACCTTTCCAACTTAGTTTTAACCCCAAACTTTTTGTTATTACACCTTTCCCTATTTTCAACTATAAATACCTCCTCATTCTTTCATTTTCTTACAAAATCAATGTCAATCTATCACAATCTCTCTCTAATTTTCTTCTATACTTGATACTATTACTTACTTTATTCCAAAAAATAGTCAAAAATTATTAAGGTTGTTACAATTTGTGAAACAATTGTGAAGTTGGTGAATTGAAGTCTTCAAGTCTTCAACGATAATCAATTTTCAACAAGTTGTTCGTCAATTCGGTAAACTCGTTCCAACTCTTAAGCCTTAATATTATAGTTTTGTTTGTTTTATTTATTTTTTATTACTTGATTAACTAAGATGTCTTCCTTAAGAAATATTTTTGGTAAAAATAAGAATAAGAAAAAATCCATGACTGACGAATCTAGTGGTACTGTTGTTCCCCTCCCCTGCCCCCGTCTCCCCGAACTAAACCCCATACCCGTCCTACACATGCTATTCTTGATACCGATAATAGTTTATTAAAATTTACCGAGACTAAAGTTTGCCATAATATTGCACCAGGTGAACATTTAGACCATGAATTAATGAATGCTCTCTATTCTACTATTTATTTTTCTACTCCCTCTATTTATGGTGTTGTTGCTTTGTTAAATCTTTGTATGAAATTAGGTGGTCCTCAATTTTGGTATGAAACTGTTTATAATGGTTTAGAACTTAAAGAAGATGAGTTTCCTAAACTTCCGGAAGCAATAGCCTCAATTTGAATAAATGCTCAAATTATTTATAATACTTATCAAGTTGCATTAAATCATGCTAGACCAAATGTTCCAATTCCTTCTTCTTCTGATTCTTAATCTTCTAAAACAACTGCGGGAGTAAGAGGACTTAGTGCTTGGGCGGGGTTTATGGGTTCTTTTGGTTCTAGTAGTAATACTTTTTCACAACTAAATGAGCTTGAAGTTAATTTTGCAATGGTGGAAGGACAAAGATAAACACTTTCCGGATCTTTCAAGGATGGTCCGAAATATTTTAACTATTCAAGCTTCAACAGTGGCATCGGAGAACGCTTTCAGTCAAGAAAGACTTTAAATCGGTGATTATAGAGCATCTATGTGGGAGAGCTTGGAAAAATCAGTACTTTTCAAAGATTGGATCCGTTCGGAAAGAAAAAATTTTAGACTTGCTGAATCACAATCAGAGGAAGACAAAACTTACGAAGAAATGCTAGCTGAACTTGCTGAGGATGTTGTTTCGCCCGACAATGGAAGCAGCGATGACCAAGCTACTTTTCTACCACCACCAACGGAACTTTCTCTGAACCTTGAAGGATTTATAAAATTTGTAAGAGATAGCATGTAACTTGTATGAATAAAAATTAGTATGTATTATGTAACTTGTATTTTGGCACATCTTGATTAGTTTCTTTTTCTTTTCAATGTTGGTATTAGCACCTTGTTGTGCTCATTCCATAGAAGGGATGAAGACTAAGAAAGATATTGCCATGTTTTGTATTGCTATAACAAAATTACAAGGCATTGCTTTGAATATATTTTTATAATATTTTTGTCTTTAAATTTGAATTAAAAAATTAGGTCACCATTCTATAATAAATTTACAAGGCATTGCCTTAGATATTTGTTTAACAACTTTTTGTCTCTAATTTCTATTTAAGTTTTTTTAACAAATTAATGCTTAGTTGTTGGGCCCATTTAGCTTGTTAGGACTGCGGGCCCGACCCGTTTAGCCCGGGATCATGAGTTTGTGGGATCAGTCCCGGGCCGGTTCTTACAAAAAGACCGTTTAGCCCGTTCATTTAAGGATCGGGACCGGACTGGGACTGCGGCCCACGAGACCGGACTGTTAGGCCCGTTTAGGGGCCGACCTGGCCCACTTGCCACCCCTAACTAAGGCTATCCTCTTCGCCAGATATACATTGTATATCCAAAGGTGAGATTTTAAAATATATAAATATAAATATATATATATAAAGCTGGAAATTGGCAAGATGATGTGGCAATCCTTTAAAGCAGCGTTCTTATTTATCTTTTTTCTCAAATCTTTCCTTATTCCATGTTTAAAAAATTGCACAAAACTAAAGATATTATATGATGTTTTATACTTCAATACCACACAAGAGGGGGAATTTGTGTGGTTTCCAATTTTTTACGTGCATAGATTATAAAAGGACATGGTTCTTCTATGTATTCCTTATACTACTATTGCGGAATAATAACTACAGAAAGTAAAGAACACAAGTATTTTTATGTGGAAAACACCATGCTCAAAAGGTAAAAAAAACTACGACCTACTACCCAGTAGGAGTTTTCCAAACACTTCACTAAATAACTAAGCCAAAAACAGTGTTTAGAAAACTCTTGTAAACCAAAAGATTACCTCTAACCCGTTGTGGCAACCAGACTCAGACTATTGCGATAATTTGAAGTTAACTCTAACTTGAACAATACACTTCGAGTACCTAGTACAAATGCTTTTAAAGAAAGCTGAAAGGTACAACTCAAAAGCCCTACTACAATGAAACTAGAATAAAAGACAGACACTTGGAACTGGTTCTTCTATCTAATTCATGTAGCTTCAGGTTTGCACACTTGAATCACACAGGAATTGCTTGCAAAATGCCTTGCTATTTTGCTCTCAATTCTTATTTAACTTCACCGTTTGTGCATCCCTGTAAAATGAAAGTATCCTGCAATATATAGAGTTAGTAGAATAGAAGATAACTAGAAGTCTAATGCTTTACTCTTTTTTGGTTGAAAAGTTCTTGTTATCTTCAACTTCTAACTCCTTCCTTATCTAGGATAGAGTTTTCTTCGAGTAAGGAGTCCTTCTCCTTATCAATTATGCAATATTTTCGCTCAGGAGATATCAGATATAACCACTTAAGCTTATGTCCTTCACGTACATACCTTGTGCTCGAATCTGCCCGTATCTGTGTACACTGTATATGGAACTGGTTCATGCTTGAGTTCCTTTATCAATCATCAAAACAAACTTACTTATTCCAAAAAAAATCTCCTTTTTGATGATGACAAACTCTGTGCTTTTCATAAGTATGAGACCTGTTTGAACCCAGCTCAATATCAACACAATGTTAGAACACTTATAATTTTAAGGTCACAAATCATCAAGGACCAGGTTCATTAGGTTATAAACGTCACAATCCAAAGTAACAAGCAAAACCTACCTTCCCCCTTTTGGCATCATCGAAAAGTTGCATAATTATGTTAGATAACCAGATTTTAGTAGATCTTACTCATGGCCTTTGGGGCTACTTCAAATGCAATCATGGATTCAATTTTTCCTTTATCAATTTAAGGATATTAGCCATCTAAGAAATATTAACAAATAATTAGAGTAAAATCAGTTGATTAGAATTGATAACAGTCATCCACAAAGCATAGAAGGAAATAACAGTACTACACCATGAGCAAAAAGAAACAAAAAGAAACATCTCATTCAGGTCACTGTTTTCTAACTAGGCTAGGAAGGGTTTAAGGCTGGGAATGACCATGTTCTTGGTTTCTGGCCTGAAGAAGCTTCAACATATCATGAAGAATACCTTCATTTTTCTCCTTCTCCTTTGCAAGCTCAGCCCTAAGAGCATCCCTCTCAGTTTCTACTTCAGCCAGTCTTTTCTTCAGCCTCTTAATCTCAACATCCTTAGCCTCACTCTTCTGTATCAAGGCTCTCACTTTTTTGTTCATAGGAACCTTCTTGGATGAACCATGTTCTTGGAGAGCAGTGAGGACTTCTTAGTCACATGCAGTCAAGATGTTGGCCCCAAAGTGATCTTTGCTTGTACTAATATCCCATTTGTTGAGGGGTACATTGAAGTGAGCAAGTACAACTATGATAATGAAACCATAGTGTATGACATGAGTTTTGGTGTCAGTTAGAACCTGAGCCACGTCCAACCCACACTCAATAGTGAGTGGAAATGACCGTTGGAAGAATAGTACCCAACAAGAGTCGGGGTCGATTTCCACAGGGAGTTACTATGGGTGTTAGGAGTATATGCTTGATNGGGGGGGGGGGGGAGAGGGGGGATTTATGTGGTTTCCAATTTTTTACGTGCACAGATTATAAAAGGACATGGTTCTTCTATGTATTCCTTATACTACTATTGCAGAATAATAACTACAGAAAGTAAAGAACACAAGTATTTTTATGTGGAAAACACCAGGCTCAAAAGGTGAAAAAACTACGACCTACTACCCAGTAGGAGTTTTTCAAACACTTTACTAAATAACTAAGCCAAAAACAGTGTTTAGAAAACTCTTGTAAACCAAAGGATTACCTCTAACCCGTTGTGGCAACCAGACTCAGACTATTGCGATAATTTCAAGTTAACTCTAACTTGAACAATACACTTAGAGTACCTAGTACAAATGCTTTTAAAGAAAGCTGAAAGGTACAACTCAAAAGCCCTACTACAATGAAACTAGAATAAAAGACAGACACTTGGAACTGGTTCTTCTATCTAATTCATGTAGCTTCAGGTTTGCACGCTTGAATCACACAGGAATTGCTTGCAAAATGCCTTGCTATTTTGCTCTCAATTCTCATTTAACTTCACCGTTTGTGCATCCCTGTAAAATGAAAGCATCCTGCAATATATAGAGTTAGTAGAATAGGAGATAACTAGAAGTCTAATGCTTTACTCTTCTTTGGTTGAAGAGTTCTAGTTATCTTCAACTTCTAACTCCTTCCTATCTAGGATAGAGTTTTCTTCGAGTAAGGAGTCCTTCTCCTTATCAATTATGCAACATTTTCGCTCAGGAGATATCAGATATAACCACTTAAGCTTATCTCATTCGCGTACATACCTTGTGCTCGAATCTGCCCGTATCTGTGTACACTGTATATGGAACTGGTCCATGCTTGAGTTCTTTTATCAATCATCAAAACAAACTTACTTAGTCCAAAAAAATTCTCCTTTTTGATGATGACAAACTCTGTGCTTTTCATAAGTATGAGACATGTTTGAACCCAGCTCAATATCAACACAATGTTAGAACACTTTTAATTTTAAGGTCACAAATCATCAAGGACCAGGTTCATTAGGTTATAAACATCACAATCCAAAGTAACAAGCAAAACCTACCTTCCCCCTTTTGGCATCATCGAAAAGTTGCATAATTATGTTAGATAACCAGATTTTAGTAGATCTTACTCATGGCCTTTGGGGCTACTTCAAATGTAATCATGGATTCAATTTTCCCTTTATCAATTTAAGGATATTAGCCATCTAAGAAATATTAACAAACAATTAGAGCAAAATCAGTTGATTAGAATTGATAACAGTCATCCACAAAGCATAGAAGGAAATAACAGTACTACACCATGAGCAAAAAGAAACAAAAAGAAACATCTCATTCAGGTCACTGTTTTCTAACTAGGCTAGGAAGGGTTTAAGGCTGGGAATGACCATGTTCTTGGTTTCTGGCCTGAAGAAGCTTCAACATATCATGAAGAATACCTTCATTTTTCTCCTTCTCCTTTACAAGCTCAGCCCTAAGAGCATCCCTCTCAGTTTCTACTTCAGCCAGTCGTTTCTTCAGCCTCTTAATCTCAGCATCCTTAGCCCCACTCTTCTGCATCAAGGCTCTCACTTTTTTGTTCATAGGAACCTTCTTGGATGAAGCATGTTCTTGGAGAGCAGTGAGGACTTCTTAGTCACATGCAGTCAAGATGTTGGCCCCAAAGTGATCTTTGCTTGTACTAATATCCCATTTGTTGAGGGGTACCTTGAAGTGAGCAAGTACAGCTATGATAATGAAACCATAGGATATGACATGAGTTTTGGTGTCAGTTAGAACCTAATCCACGTCCAACCCACACTCAATAGTGAGTGGAAACGACCGTTGGAAGAATAGTACCCAACAAGAGTCGGGATCAATTTCCACAGGGAGTTACTATGGGTGTTAGGAGTATACGCTTGATGAAGGCGAATGGAATAACTAAATTGTTCTTCCAAACAAAAAGGTTATGATTTCTAATTCTACTTTTACTCTAACAATTATAAGCTAAGAAAAGAAACTAGAAGCAAATGACTGTTTTTGGTGTTTTTTCCAATTAGTTAAAAAGACTAGGGATGTGACCTTAACCTAGGTGTTCTCCTAATGGGTTAACTACGTCAACATTTGTTTTGTTGATTACATGTATTATAGCTCTCAACTCTACGCTACCCACTCAATACCTCTCGAATAAAGAGTGATTTTGCCCAATTTGGATTTCTCAAGCCCAAATGGGTATCAAACTACATAGTCG
Organism: Nicotiana otophora; assembly: GCA_000715115.1. NCBI lineage: Eukaryota > Viridiplantae > Streptophyta > Magnoliopsida > Solanales > Solanaceae > Nicotiana > Nicotiana otophora. Next base: position 4,035 of record AWOL01S0072935.1, on the reverse strand, counting down.
ATATGAGCTCAAGTCGGGTTCTCACTATCTCTAGTTTGAACCCTTTAATTAGGCTAATCAAACCCTCAATTAGCCCAATTCCTTGTTAGCCAAGTTATCCTAGACTAGGTTCCTCTTTCTCAAGTAAAGACCAAGTAAAAAAGGCATGAATCAATATTTGCAACTATTACTTCTCAAATTGAAGAATAAACTAAGCTAAATAATCAACACCCAATCATAAACAAGTATTAAATTAAATACCCAAAAGGTTTACAAGCCAGGGTTGGGTCACCAACTTCCTAAAATGGCAAAATATAATGTCTACAATAGCTCAAACTTCGAAAACTTGATCTGAAATATAAATCTCGTATATTTATACTGCCCCAAAATTCGCTGAAACAAATTCCCCTCGGAAGGTTTTACGGCTGCACAATTCCATGTGTGATCTGCGATTGCTTCAACTGGAAGGGTCTTGGATTTTGCAGCCGCACAATTATGGATTACGGTTGCAAAATATCTTTTGCGGCTGCATAATTCTTGTGCAGTCTGCACTTCAGCAAGGCTTCAGGTTTTGGTAGTTGGCACACTCTCTGAACCTTGAATCATATGTCAGTGCAAACCTTGTTTTGCGGTCGCACAATTCATGTGCGGTCCGCACATTGGCTAAACCTCTGCTGGGCTCTTTTACTTGATTTGCGGCCACAGATGGAACTTTACGGTCTGCGCTTTCTTCTTCGGCCAAAGAAATCCTTCTGCGGACCGCACTTCTTAAGTTTTGCACCCCTTCTTGCCTTTTTAGTCGGAACACTCCTATTTGAGTCGGATTTTATCAAGGGAGCTTAAACTCCCAACATTATTGTAATTTGTACACTTTCATTAGTTTTGGGAACATAAATCAATACTTTCGGACTAAAATAAAAGCAAAAAGGTGTTAATAAGCAGTCAAAATCCACACTTATCAACTCCCCCAAATTTAAGTCGTTGCTTGTCCTCAAGCAAATAAATTAGTTCCCGCCTCCGTAGAGTTAGGTTCATTTTAGCGAGTCAAAGATGAGCCATGTACGCATCAGTCTGGACCAACAATTACCCACACTACTCATGCATTATCAACAAGGTGACAAGTCAAATATTCATGCACATATAGTTCTAACGTGATATTTGAGCTTCAGGAATTGACTTTACTCATCAAGGAATCTTGTTCCATCACGTAGGTTATGGTGGACTCCAAACTCTTCCTCCTCTACTTTCTATTTGCCAATCTCACTTAAGAAATTAGCACTCAATGTAAGATCACTCGGTTTGAAATCAAGTAGGACTTCTTTCGTGTTGTAATGAAGGTTTTTGGATTAGGGTAGGATACCATATGGGTAAGTGGTTACACCTTTCCTTAAGCACTCCACCTTTTCATTTCTCGGCTTACAATTACCAATTCTTAGAGACATTTTCTTTTCATTGGGGACCAGAGAGATTTAACATCACTCTTTCTTGTTCATCTCATTCTTTTTCACCCTTTTTGATTGCTCATGCTAGGCATCATTACCTCTTTTTGAGTCCATCAACCCTTCCACTTATTCGTATTTTGCATTTTTCTTTTAGTTCTTTTCTTTTCTTGTCTTCTCATTTCATATAGATCATTTCTTTTCTCTTTTTGTGCCTTGATACCTTTTTCAAGTTTCTCATATCTCCCCCAAACTTATGTTTTAAGCCACTTGTTTTACAAGAGTGTTAAGGAAGGTTCGGGTATCAAGAGAGGGTCATGACAAAATGGGTGAAGGAAAGCCTACCATCACCTCTCAAACCAAGAAAAACTTAGGATTTCGCCTTGAAACACATTCGGCGCAAGTTCTAGACCCTTCGCATGGATACTTGGATTAGCAACAATTCATCTCACCCCTCACGCAACTAGATTGTAAAAGAGGATAGAGTCGAGAAACTACAATGACCACATTAAATTTTAAAGATCACTATGGTCCATTTAAACCACATGATGATTACCAAAGTCAACTCAAGAGTCACAAAGTCACTAACTAGAGCTATTTCTTTCAAAAACCATGTCTCTAACCATAAGCACGTAATTAAGTATGTTGGTAGCAATTGAAGCATGATTAACTCTTCGAGAATGACTTGATTAGGTATTTTTATTCATTACTACTATTATTATTACTTAAACACAAAAACATACTCATTCTCTTAAGAAGGTAGTCACGCCATCAATCGTTGGGATGAGTCAACCCATTCACACAAAAACTACCTTTGGAAAAGACTACGACGTTAAGAAAACCAAAGGCGTATTATCTACTAAAGCATAAAAAGAAGCTACTCAACAAAATAAGGACTAATATGAAAAAAATAAAGAAGCTAATATGAAAAAACTACTACAACAACAACAACAACCCAGTATAATCCCACGTATAATTCCACTAGTGGGGTCTGGGGAGGGTAGTGTGTACGCAGACCTTACCCCTACCCTGGGGTAGAGAGGCTGTTTCCAAAATGACCCTCGGCATCCTTCCCTCCAAGAACTCCCCACCTTGCTCTTGGGGTGACTCGAACTCACAACCTCTTGGTTGGAAGTGGAGGGTGCCTACCATCAGAGCAACCCACCTTGTCCAAATATGAATAAGAGAAGAAAGAGAAGCTACTAAAGAGAGATAAATAAGAGAAGAAAGAGAAGCTAGATAAATAAAAATAAGAAAATAAAGAGTATCATCATATTATTACAGACCAAATATATCAAAGTGTACAAATGTGTCAAATAAACTCCACCCCCTCCCCCCGAATAAAAGTTAGCATTATCCACACTGCTTAGCTAAATAAGAGTAAAAGAAGAGAGGGTGAAGAAAACTCCCTAAGGATCCTTGGATATCTCAGTGTCCCCAGCAATGTCATCTCCCTCAGGATCAGACAACTGAATCTCATCATCATCAAATCTAGGCGTGGCAGGGTTGGAGAACATCTCCTGCACTGCCTTAGCAGTGTCGGTAGCAAGGTCTGGCTTGTCAGACTGGCCAGCTAGTGCTACCGGTGCAGATGGTGCTGAAGGATCTGGGGCGGAATTGTATGGGTCAAGCAACATATCAAAGAGGGGATCTCCGGCTGCAGCAATCCTAGTCATGTCACGAACCCAAATCCACTAATCGTGATGGCAGCTAACCAACACGCTAGGTAAGCCAATTAACCACTAACCAATTCCAATACCAATTAATAAAGCGATTAAGTAAAGAAATATCTGAATCTTATACATTCCCCAAGGACTGGTAGTACAAATCATGAGCTTCTAAGAATAGAATTTACAAAGCTAAAATGAAATAAATACACCGTCTGTTTGAAAGGTACATAAACAGAGTTTTATAAATCTAAAGCTACCACGAACAAGGGGCAGCTACAACCGGGACGGAGGTACATCTTCAATCCAGCTCTCATCGAACACAGCAACATCAGCAACCAACATATGCACACAGGGTGTAGAAGTGTATTATGAGTACAACCGACCCCATGTACTCAGTAAGTAACAAACCTAACCTTAGGTTGAAAGTAGTGACGAGCTAACACAAGATCGGGTCCAATACCAATATCCCACAATAGTTCATAACAACATAATACAAGTAATAAAAGATGTATCTCAGAAGTAAAATGCTCTGCTCGTTCATAGTTCCAGAAAATAGTCATGCTTTTCAAGTATCTTAGTGAAACCCAAATCTTTTACTAAAAATCCCAAAAATATGAGTAAGTTTGAAAACTGTAATTTTTCTAAATATCCTTTCCANCTACTAAAGAGAGATAAATAAGAGAAGAAAGAGAAGCTAGATAAATAAAAATAAGAAAATAAAGAGTATCATCATATTATTACAGACCAAATATATCAAAGTGTACAAATGTGTCAAATAAACTCCACCCCCTCCCCCCGAATAAAAGTTAGCATTATCCACACTGCTTAGCTAAATAAGAGTAAAAGAAGAGAGGGTGAAGAAAACTCCCTAAGGATCCTTGGATATCTCAGTGTCCCCAGCAATGTCATCTCCCTCAGGATCAGCCAACTGAATCTCATCATCATCA
>AWOL01S0072934.1:3852-15608 GCA_000715115.1 Nicotiana otophora | reverse complement strand
CGCCCCACCCCCACCCCCACCTTCCAAAAAAAGGAAAAAGGACTTGATGATAATGTTATTTGGCAATTGATTGTAGTTGCAGCAAAGTCAATTCTTGTTCTGGTTTAGATATTTTATAAGCAGATGTTCTGGTGGCATTATTTAGCTCAGGAGTATAATTTGGAAGGTGCTGATTCATACATCAACTTCTTTTATCATTTGACCAGTCCAAAAACTTATATGCAGTGAAGCAACGTTAGTTATATGCCATGGACATTGACAAACAAATGAATTTTTAGAAAGCTCAGACCTCGTTAACTTAAATTTTAATGCCCTATGATTTTCTATTTTGCTTTTCTTAGTTGAAAGTTAAGGTGTGGCATATACAATGGCTGAGCAAGACGAGTGCATCTGACTTGGGGGGTGCATTTCTGGTATAGTAGGTGCACTTGCAGTTTCTTCCATTCTAGCTTAGACGTAGGTGATTTCCATATTGAAGGCAGGGGAGTTGTTCTTCAGGTCCTACCTTCGGCTCGTATTGGCACTTCAGAGATGTCTTATCCTATGTATACTATAACTAGTGAGGGTGTGCTTCTTTTTGTCCGAGTTGCTTAGTAGTTAATTAAATAAAGTTGGCTTTTGAGGGATAAAGCATCTATAAAAGATCATAGGAACCGTGGGATAGTTGATAAAAGATAATTAGAAGTCACTTGGTGATGTAGAACGTTTGACTTTGTAATCAAAATGCTACTATTTGCATGATCAAAATAGATACTCTCTTCACCCCTTTTTTTGTACAAAAAAAATTACTATATCCTAAACAATTCTGCTGAAGTCAATTTGAGTTATAACATATTAATGCTTGACACAACCAAGTTTATTCAAAACTAATTTAAACTTGATTAACCAATTTTGGCAAATGTAATATTTTAGTATATCAAGAAAAATATAAAGATTTTAAGTTACAATACTTTTATTATCAAATTCCCTATTTAATAACATCTTAGTGAAAAAACTTAAATCGTCCTCATAAAAATGTGGTCAGATATATCTATATGGTGATAATTAAAAGGTTTAATTTAATTACTAATCTAACTTAACAAAGATAAAATTACATTAAAAAACTAATTTTGTTTTACCTAAATTGATCATACTAAAAAGTTTTGTAAAGTTGTTTTCTCTTAAAGTTTCCTTTTTCTTTCAATCAGAGTATTTGTTTCTTATTTTTATTGAAATTATTTTCTCAAAGTCCTTTTGTGAAGTTCAAATGCACATTTAGTCCGCACAAAGTCATGTTATTCAAGCAATGTGACAAATGTGGGTTTCAAAATCAAAGCTAACTCAAGATTTTAAAAAACGTATCCTTTAGTAAATAGAATTTTTTTTCCCTTTAGTTTAAACAATTTTTGAAAAATTGTTCAATTTTTATAATATAATCCAACACAAAGGCATGAAATTTTGTTTCCAAAACTTTCTCCATAATACATATTATATTAAAATGTGAATGTTTGCTTTTTTATGGATCTTCTAGCATGTTACTTTGAAATTGATGATGACTTCATATTGTTCTTACTTTTGTTGGGATGGTCGACGAGAACATATATTTTTTTTCTGAAACATATCCTTTCATAATGAAAAAATTAACTGAGTATTGGTTGATATTTTGCAAGTATGATGGGCATGAGTCTATGCATATTTTGCACCTTCAGTTATATGCGTTTCGCTCCCTCAACACTTGTGGTTTCTTTATGGTACTTCATAGTCGGTTAAACTTTCTCATATGAATCTAATTTAAATTAATTTTATTTTTTATTTTTCATGAATACTCCTAGTCATAAGATCCTTCCCAACTCGTCACATTGCATTTTGAAAAAGTTGTATGCTGAAGCAAAAATTAAAATGATTTCTTTCTTTCCTTTTTCGGACAACACCTAATTTCTTAATATTTTTTCTAATATCAACTTCAAATATTATCTGAGTTCTCTTCAAATATTTTTTTATTATTTCAAATCATGTCATTTAAACGATACTTTCATTAGTTGACCGTTCTCTAATCTCTCTCTCTATATTTTTTATACGAACGAAAGCTTGCAACAATATAGTCTAACCTTGAGATGGTTATCATAAATTCATAAATTTTGATAATATTCTATTGTTCTTCTAATTATTTTATTCAATTTATATTTGATAATTTTAAAAGTAAGTTTCCATTTTTTTATATCATTTTACTACTACTATTTTACTGTTCAATCTTTGCTGCAGTGATCTTATTGTAGGTTTACAAGTAAAACAAATTATGGATGAGCTAACTATTGAATTTATTATTATTTTAATTGTCAGTTCAGACATATTATTTATTATAATTTTATTAAATTTTTACACATTAATTTAGGTTTCATAAACGAAAGTACTGGATTCTGATAAATCGACTGCTCAAATGCTACATTCGCGGTCCACCTCTGCCAAACACTATATTGAACATTGTTTGCTTGCAAAAAATTTCTCCGAGTGTTCTTTTAAGGATTGATGTATTATTTTTTGTCTATTAAAAAAAGGATTGCAAATAATACCTGTCAATTTTTTTTAAATCGAAAGCAAATACTTATTATTTATTAATTAAATAAACCGTAGCATTTTAGGAGTTTCTTTGAAGAATTCACTTGTTTTTTCTTTTTTGTGTTTAGAGAAAATTATGAATTTTTTGATAAATGAATTGAAGCGGCTGAATATAAGACATTTTTGAATAATCATGTGTAGCCAGTGTTGTTTGTTTTTGTTGGATTTATTTTTTGCATTTAACCAGTATAAACTCATTCTTTTCACAATTAGCTCAATCCCCTCTCATTACCGCTTGTTGCTCCAGAAAGAAATAGGAGTAGTTATTTTTATTCTTATACTTTTCTTTAAAAGCTAATTTGTTAGCCCTTCAAAATATTTTTTTACAAGCGCTCTACGTATTTAATGGTTGTTAATGTGATGAGCTCAAATGGCACCAACAATAATGAAGATACCTGAAGAGTTAAAGGGGTTGCAGTGGGGAAATGGACCCTCATTGGGAATGCATATCACCAAGGTTCAATTGGTCAACACGTTCAAAACTTTGTAGGTGAGCTACAGTAATAAACCCTTTTAGCCTATAGTGTTGCTCTATTTTACCGTAATTACATAGATACACTTATGACCCAAATAGTAACCGGATGCAACTCTCGTTGTAACCGGAGGCAACTCAAATTTCCGCTTATTAATAGTAGTAATGAGAGCTGCATCCGGTTAAAAAAAGAGTAACGTCCGGTTAGAAAGAGGGTTTAACTGTAACATTAAACGCGTGCTGCCCGCTTTGTTCCAGGTTTGACACGTCCTTACCTAGCAAAATTGCTCATCGACTTCCTCTGTGAAATTATTCTCATCCGCTTCTTCTGTTTTGTTTGTGTAAATCTTTGATGATTTCTCAAGCTCCTCTCTTCTTTGCTCTGTCTTTCAGTTTGCCGTTTGTACATATGTGCACCAGCTCTTCCAAGTTTTTGCTATTTGGATCATATACAATAAAGGTACGAGTACTACTGTTATTTAGATTTAAGATTCAGTTGTTTTTTTATCTGAACAATGTTTGCGTCTCATGTTTTGAACTTGGGTTTGCATTAGAAGTGTTTGCGAAATTGCCCGAAAGAAACTAAGATTGACCTGAATTTGTTTTAATATGTTGTTTCAACAAATCTTAACTCACACCTTCAAACGATTTAAACGTGTGGTTCGCCTTAAAAAATCAGCTTTTGCGGTCAGTTCTTGTGAACAATTTCATAACCTTATCTCTTCAAAATTTGAACTTTATGCTTTTTAGGTCTTTTTTTTTTGGCTAGCTCTTGAAGTTCTTTAAAGTTGTCAGAAATTATTTTCGCCTTCCATCAGTTCAATGATGTATACCTACATAAAATAAGCGTACTTTCTATGATTGACACAACAGGTCACCGGCTAATGATGTTTACTTTATCCTACTGGTAGTGCATATGGAAGATATAGATAAAGTATCAGACATATTACTGAAAGTATTTTCGTCATGAATTGTGATTTCCTATTCATTGTTAATAGACATGGTTTAGCCAACTCTTTTATTATCTAGTTGCATTTTTATGTTCAGTTTAATGATATCCCCCCTCCAGTGAATTAATGGAAAAGATTCGATAGCGCTTCGGAACCTTATAATTTATATTTGTAGGTTAACACTGCCATGGTAGGAAAATTGTAACTCTTGTCACCCTCAAAAAATTTTCACCACAAGTATTTAGCTCATAGAAGTGTCTTTATTTTTATACGCAGAATGTTCCATGGATCACAAGTTATGGAGATATCATGGCATATTGACGACGCATTGTTGCGAGAACGGTCAAGTTGTAGATCTTGTTTGGATTGACAAAATTAAGGGAAAGTTTGCTCCATCCATATCAAACATCACCTAGGTGGACTCGAAGGTAAGTAATATTAGCTTGGATCAGACTGTGTGAAAATAATTTGACATATTTTAGCTAATAATCAGTTCTTCCTGGAGTATTATGTGGACATTGTTTTGCATTATCATCGTGTAATTAAGAAGTTTTACATTTCATTTGAGATTATAGGACTGGAGGTGTTCACTATAGCAATAAAATAGTTTTCTTCTGTAACTTTCTTCAAAAAGAGGCGAAACATGGGTAATACGTAATTTCATTGTTGAGCTTTGTTTACATAGTCCTTCCTTTTCGTATATTTAGTTTCAAAAAATTCATTTCTTGAAAATCATATGACATACTTTAGCTAATAATCAGTTCTTCCTGGAGTGTTGGTGCGAGTGTTAATGGCATATAATATGAGAAGAATGTTTTCCATCTTCGCAATTGCTGCATCTTGCTGTGTCATGATCAAAGAATACATCATTCGACGTGCTTATATTACTTTCTTGATTGCCAAATAGTCAACATGTGACCACAAGTACTCTCTTTTTGCTCATGGCATCAACCTAGATGAAGCGTGTGGATTGCATATGTGTTTAAGTGAATATTATAGATGTACCAAGTTTTATCTATTTTACTTTTTCCTAATCAAACGATAGATATCAGGAAAAAATTATGGATAAGTTAAGCTCTAAATATATTTTAGACTCACGTTTAATAGAAGTTAGATAGCCGCATTTGAAACACACTATAAATTTGTCTGGATCATTTTTTTCTTATCAAATATTCAAAACTATAAATGCAACTCTTAATTGCATCTATACTGTGTTTTATAGCAATATAATTAATGTTGATTTAGCAGAGTACTAAAAGAATAGCCTTCTGTAACAAGCTTTGATGATCCCCCAATTCAAATGGTACCTGATATCATCATACCAGGTTTGCTTGTCTCTTTTGAATGATCATCTATGCTTTTTTAGTATTTAGCATCTGATATGCTTTTAGAAATTAGTGTTGATAGTAGCATTTTGCTTTACTTATAGTATAACCTTTGTCCGTAACACGTACTGATTAATTTATAAATTTTTGACTTAATATTATACTCAAATAATCAAAAAGTTTCTTAGACTTGGAGTTTGTAAATCTCTTTTTGTGATATCATCATCTCTCTCAAATTCTAGATTCGAGTAGGTGTTGCATATGTAAACAATTTGAGGTTGACTTTGTATGTGTAAAAGGAAGAGGGAGAATATGTCTTGTAAATTTGAGCATATGCCTTAGTTACTTTTATTCTTTGCAAACTCTGTTTAGCTCATATATTTTCGAACGTTTTGTCTATTACGTAGCTTTTGCTAAACTTCTGGGTTAAATGCTTTTGCTAAACTTCTTAGGTAAAAGAGTTAACTCGCTCAACTGCTGACAACAGAAATATATGTGATATAAAGGAGAAGATTGCTTATATGGCTCATGATTTGCTTATATGGCTCATGATTTTTGGTTTGAGCTTCAAACTGCCAACACTAGCTCCTCCACTGTAAAAAGATATATTTTATAATTTATTGTACATGATACATTTTGTAAACATTTGACCAAAGTATATCTTGATTATATGTATTCTGCCATTTAATAACTTTGATGGCATTAATTTTTGGTACAATTGGTCATTGGCATCAAGAGAAAAACCATACTACCATGAGACATTTCCTTTTCTAAAACTGTGATAATCTAGTAGTAAAAGTTTTCTTCTCAAATGCAGGTAGGTAAAAACAACAAAGATATTAAATTTGAAGAAGAAACAGAGGAACCAAGATTGGAAAAAATTGTGGACTTAGGTTTGAACTTTGCAAAAGATACAAAGTCCAATACCGATGAGGTTGTTGAAACAATATTTCAAATATTTATAAAAGACGATTACGTAATGACTACTTTTTGAACCGTGACGATGTATTAAACAATTGCTTCTCAATACAGTTGGTTGAGAACAACAAGGGTACATATTTTGTTGTAGAAGAAGTGGAGCCAAAATTGGCAAAGACTGTGGAAGACATCAACTTGAGTTCTCCTAAAAATGGGGAGTCCAATGAAGTTGTCAAATCAAAACATATGAACATGGAGACAACAAACTTCACACTATTTAAAGATGTTGAGGAGCTAAAGTCTTAACATAAATTCACTGGATGCTCAAGTAATTGAGGTTAGTCTTCTTGTACTATATTTTGGTACTCTACAATTTGAGTATTTGGTTTTGCACTAACAACGCATCCTACAATATCTGTTGAACTGGTATTGACTTGTCAGTAAGCAACTCTTAGAGTAGCCTGCGAACACCCCCCCCTTTCCCCTCACAGTTGGTGGAATTATTTAGTTTGCAAATATTCATTGAAGCTTTAGGTTAAATCAGTTTTATTTAAGCATTTAAGCAAAATATGGGTAATACATATTTCGCTGTTAAATTTTGAATTGAGGCACAATTTATTGATTTGATTGATCCATGATATTGTGTACCTTAACAGGCTCACCTCTTAATCTAGGCAGGAATAGATGAGTAGGAAGAATTAATGCAAATACATCGAAGTTGAGAAGTTAGTCAATCATATATTACCTCCGTTAGGACGACATTGATTGCTTTGGCACATACGTTATACTTGATGATCAAGATCAGGCCCAAAGTGGTAAAAGACAAAATTCATATTACTTTTTCGGAAACCCCCTCTCCCAATGCAACCTTTTTGCATCTCCAGATTCTTTTTTCCTTTTAAGATCCTGCTTAACTGATTTATATACTTTTTGATATCCTAGATCATGTGCAATGGTCCAGGAACATGTACTCCACTATGTTTTTTAAGGTTCGTATGTTAGAGAGTGATATTTCTATTTTCCTTTTTCGATTTGCCTTAGTATGTCTGAATTGCACGTTAAAAATGCTTGATTCAAATCCCAATAATTGCACATGTATAACGACCCGACCGATCGTTTTGATCTATAATACGTTGTTCAATGGTTTGAGGCCTTGAGTAGCTTCACATCAAGTATTATCACTTGTACGTGTGGTCGGAATTGAATTTTGGGAAGTTCGGAGTTGATTTGAAAAGAAAATTCTAATTTCGGAAGCTTTAAGTTAGAAGAATTGACTATGGTTTGACTTTTGAGTAAACGACTTCGGAATCAGGATTTGATAGTTCCAATAGGTTCGTATGATGATTTCGGACTTGGGCGTAGGTTTGGGTTGAGTATCGGATCACCCGGGAGCATTTCAACGCTTATTGTGGAAAGTTGGCATTTGGAAGGCTTTATAATTTCTTAAGTTTGGTTTGAGGTGGACTTTGGTGTTGTCGATCTCTGTTTGGAATTCTGAGCCTTGAAATAGGTTCGTATTGTGATTTATGACTTGTGCTCAAAGTTTGGCGTCATTCCGGAATGTTTTGATATGAATCGGACGCGTTCGTCGAAATTTGAAAGTTTAAAGAAAGATTTCGATCGTCGATTCGCAACTTTGATGTTGTTTGGTGTGATTTGAGACCCCGAGTAGGTTCGTGTCGTATTTTGGGATGTGTTGGTATGTTTGGATGGGGTCCCGGGGGCCTCAGGTTTGAAACTGATTGAAATTTGGATTTGAGGAAATGCTGGAAACTGCTGAAATCTGGTGTCACCGAACCTGCGGTGGCTTGGTCGTAAGTGCGGACACGCAGGTGCGATGGGGGTTGTCACAGAAGCGGAGAAAGCCGGCCAGGAGAAGGGCCGCAGGTGCAGAGCTTTGGCCGCATCTGCGCAAAGGCAGAAGCGAAACCCTGGGCGCAGAAGCAGGTGAAGGCGCAGGAGCGGAAGAATGTCGCACCTGCGATGCCACAGAAGCAGGGAATGTTCTTTGAGGTGCGAGGCTTTGTGTTGGGGGATTTTCCGTAGAAGCGGAGGAGTGGTCACAAAAGTGACGCCGCAAGTGCAATGTTTTGTCCTATAAGCGGACTTGGCTAGGCTTAGTGGGAACCGCACCTACGATGGGAATTTCTGCAGAAGTGGCAAATGGACCGCAGGTGCGAAGGTCGGGCTGGGCAGTGTGTTCTTTTAAAACGGGGGTTTGGCTCAATTTCACTTTATTTCGTCCCTGGAAGCCGATTTTGGAGCAATTTTGGAGTGCCATCTTCATCATCTATTATGGGGTAAGTGATTTCTTCACATTTTGAGTTAAATACATGGTTTATATATGGATTTAAGCATGAGAATTTGTAGAAATTTGGGATTTTGGTGAAAAACCTAGAAATTGGTATTTTTAGAGTTTGGCCACTATTTTGAAAATGGAATTAGGAATAAATTATATATTTGATTTCGTGGTGTTATGGGTAAAGTTTATCTTCGAAAATTTTTGGAATCCGAGCATGTGGGTCCGAGGGTTGATTTTATTGACTTTTAGAGCGGAGTTGGGGCTTTTTATGAATTGATTAATTATAAGTATTGGAGTATATTTGCCCCCAAGGCCTAGCTCAAGTGGCAAAGGGTGGTGGATTTGTGTCTTAGGTCACAGGTTCAAGCCCACACACCATGCAAAGTAAAGCCTGGTATTTAAGTGGAGAAGGGTAGAGGGGCGGGTCCATTATCCACCGAGTTTCGAAGGCTGGGTTGGTCCAAAGGATTGGCCCCAGACGGATTTCTCGGTCATAAAAAAAAGTATTGGAGTATATTTTGATTGAGTTGCACATTGTTCGACTAGTTACAGATCATTTGGCTTTGAGTTGTGGTGTTAGAGAGGCGTTGGAGCCGGTCATGGAACTTCAGAGCGAGGTAAGTTTCCTGTCTAACCGTGTTAGGGGGAAACTACCCCAGGTGATATTTTTTGTTATGTGCAACTAGTTATAAGTGCTACGTCCGCATGAGGTGACGAGAGTTCGTACGCAGCTAAAGCATATTTATGTCCGGGTAGACTTAGGACTTTATCATGTAATAATTGAGTTATTTGAACTCGTCCTGCTGGCTTAATTAATTAAAGTTATAACTAAATTTGATTTAGAAATAAATATATGTATAATAGGCCGAGCATTAACACTTTAAGTTTTGGGCGAGTTATTTGAGAAACAACAAAGATTATATTCGTTCTGTGCTCATTACTGTATTGTAAACACGTCTCGTAATTCGGTAACTTCCTTTCTTGTGGAGCGGGTCGAACACCTCGGCAGTATAATATATGCATCTATGGTTCGTGCCGCTCGATCCTCGGCAGTGTACACATTATTCTGGATCGGGCCGAACGACCTCAGCAGAATCCTGCGTTATTTTGCTAGTTGTCCNTGGGTTGATGATGGAAAGCAGCCCATGACATTCTCCCCCACCTGAGTTGGCGACGTCCTCGGAGTCTTACCTGCCAGATGATGATGATTGGTCAGGCTCTTGATGGCTGGGAGGTCTGTTCCCCTCAGTGCTGTGAGATGTCTTTCTGAATGATCTTCCATGCATTTCTGAAATGGCCTTAGGCGGCTGACATGGAAGACTGGATGGATTTTCCACCAGGCTGGTGTGTTCAACTGGTATGTGGATTTCCCGATGCTCCTTTTAATGGAAAAAGGCCCGATGTAGCTTGGCAATAGGCGAGGATCTTGGGTCCTCTTTGCAAACAAGTTCCGCCTAGGGGTTCTTACCATCACTTTGTCCCCTGCTTGATGTTGGGCAAAGCGACGGTTTTGTTCGGCATGCCTCGTTGCTCTGTCTTGGANTAAACCTTCCACTGATGCCCGATATTTTTATGGTATTCCTTATTTATTTGATATTGACACTTGGAATTTCCTGAGCTATTAAGGTAGAATACAAGATCGAAAAATTTATACTTTAAAAGAAATATTTGGAAGATTAAAAATTTACAGATTTACCCCACTATCGCTGTGCACTTCATATCTGTTATGAATAATTATATTATTTTATTGGACCTCTAGTAAGTGTCGATGTCGATCCCTCGTCACTAGTTCTCCGGGGTTAGGCTAGATACTTACTGGGTACGCGTTGATTTACGTACTCATGCTGCACTTCTACACTAAATGTGCAGGATATGACAAGTTTATTTGGTGATCATCTTGGCACGTAGGCGCATCTGTTGAAGAAACTTTATGTGAGCTGCAATTCAGGCTACGCATCACAGTCCACCGAGTTTCCATCGTATTATTTATTGTACTCCTTAGAAAATGCTCATGCACTTGTGACACCGGATTTTGAGGTTATACTAGTTGATGCTTAGGGTTTCGTATATTATTATTGCCTTTCATTTCTTTTATAAATTACAAACGTTGTACGTTCCCGTGACTTGGAAGTGTAAATCTCCTTTTCTTATTAAAATTTATGATTTCGAAAGTAATAAAATGAGCCATCAAATTGGTAAATCACCGTTGGCTTACCTGACGGCGGCGTTAGACTCTATCACGACCTATAGTGGATTTTGGGTCGTGACAACATGGTTCATATCTATTACTATATTCCTAATTTGGGATATCAGGCTCATCAGAGCTTGATTTTACAGAGGCGATAAAATGTACATTAGTCGTTGGACCATTTCTATATTCTCTTTTGGAGCATCATGGTAGGTGTTATTGGGAACTCTATTTACCAATAGTCGAGCTTATTTGAAGTATCCTGTCATATTCCTACACGGCTACACCATTGGCCCTTCCTTCAAATTTAAAATAATAATAAAGTAAAACTAAACAAGAACAAATAGATGAAAATGAGAGAAAAATGTTAATAAACTTAGCGAGAAATGAGATTTGGTAAAGCTACTTATTCTATGTGGAGAGCATTTCAAGAATCATGATACTTTCTTTGACTGATCAATTATTTGTCCAATGGTCACTACTGAAAAAGAAATATCCTCAAGCTCACTATGTGGGTTCTCTTATGTAAATAGAGCCGTTCCCAAGGCACTACTCATAATCGATCTCCTCTGTACGCTCAGAGGAACTTAATGGTATAATATTAGACCCTACTTCTCTTAGATAGTACTGTATGATGTCTTTATGAAGCAAAGTTGATATTTTCAAAGTTATATTCACTAACTTGAGTATACTTACCGGGCACATATAATTGAAAAGATCAACATGGTTTGTTGCGCGGTGATATAGTGGTTTTCCCAATTGTCATGGGTACTGTTACGCGGCGCCTTCCTAAAGTTCCTTGGAAGGGCGAAGTAAGGCTAAGCAACAGATGTTAAAGCGGTTGCTATGCGCCAACTGAGGTCCTCGCCGTACGCTAGACTAGATTGTCAGTGCCGTATGGGAAAACCAATGTCGTGAGCAATTGAGCAGCGGAAAATGAGCAATTGATGATGAAAGCTGATGATTGTATTGATGATGATGATGAAAGCTATTACAAGATGCAATG
>AWOL01S0072927.1:0-11427 GCA_000715115.1 Nicotiana otophora | reverse complement strand
CAAAAAGATAATATTTATGGATTGTGGGTTAAAGAGTATGTCAATATTTGAAGACGCGCCTAAAATTACCTAGCGTTTCAATTTATTAAGCAAGAGAATTATTAAGCTATTTTAATAATATTAAAAAAAGAACNTGTTTAAAAACTTTTGCAAAAATTGGGGCCCAACCCGATGGAGGTTGCCTACGTATCCCACTGGATTCATAAGAATCAGACCCGCGTAGTGTAAACCAAGACTAAAAACAATTGACCAATTTTGAAAATTTTAATTATTGCTTTTTGTTTTAAAAAAAACACCTTATATCGAACCATGTCGAAAATGTTAGTAAAAATTGGGTATCTGTACCTAACCCGGGGGAATAATTTTTTATTTCAAACTCCGCTCTAATTTTCTAAAGCCGGTCAACAATGCAAACAAGCCTTCCAAATGATGTAGCAAGTGGCACATAAGTAAACATGATGGTCTCAAAAAGGATACATGTCATATACGAGCCTGACCCTTGTGTCGAGCTTTGCTAAGTTGAATTATGCAACAAAATGATCCTATTAGGGATAACAAGGCATGTGGCTTGTTCTTCTAGGTTTTTAAATGTTATAGGAGAAAGTATCTAGACTTGGCTTACTCGGGCGGACAACCCAAGCCGAGGAGCGTCAGCGTGCCGACCGTAGAACGATTCCAGCTTTACTAGTGGTTCTCCCCGCCTAAACATGTGTGATTAAATCCTTCACCGTGAACAGATCTGCACACTAGCTTTATATCAGAAAGAAAATTTTATGGAGTTGGTCAGCACATACAACACTATTAATTATCAGAAGACTCATATGGGGTGCGAGAGAGGACAATTTATATATACATTTCAAACAATATCAAAGTAGTAAATAAGCGACAATTAGCGCATTAGGCTCATATACACAGTAATATCCAAAAATAGTAAAAGCCAAAAATTAATCAATATACAAGCTCGAATTCTTATAGGCTCCCCAACAGAGTCGCCAGAGCTGTCACACCTATTTTTACCCAAAAAGATAATATTTATGGATTGTGGGTTAAAGAGTATGTCAATATTTGAAGACGCGCCTAACATTGCCTAGCGTTTCAATTTATTAAGCAAGAGAATTATTAAGCTATTTTAATAATATTAAAAAAAGAATTAATTGTTTTTAAAACCACTTGCCTAAACTAGGATGCAAGAACAGGGCCAACTTATGTTTTTAAAGGAATTGGACCACCTCACTATGTCACTTACGTTGGGCCCAGTAGAAATTAAACTTTGAGAAAACTACCTTCTATAGCCTCTCAAAATTTTAATAGCCCGTATGTTTTTTCACTTACACGAAATAGCCCTTCGGCCCAAACATATTACATCTAATAGACCGAAATATCTATTTTGTATATTATTTGTATAGTGACAGTCCATTTTGTATATTTATTGTATAGTGACCGTCTATTTTGTATAGTGACAATATATTTTGTATATTTTTTTGTATAGTGACAGTCTATTTAGTATATATTTTGTATAGTGACAGTCTATTTTATATATATTTTGTGTAGTGACAGTCTATTATATATAAATTATATAGTGATAGTCTATTTAGTATAATTTTGTATAGTGACAGACTATTTTGTATATATTTTGTATAGTGACAGTCTATTTTGTATATATTTTGTATATTGACAGTTTATTATATATAAATTTTATAGTTACAATCTATTTTGTATAATTCTCTTACACTTCCATGTTTGCCCATTAGGGACCCATTAAATATTGTGAACACAAACTCCAGACAAACACGANACCTCACTATGTCACTTACGTTGGGCCCAGTAGAAATTAAACTTTGAGAAAACTACCTTCTATAACCTCTCAAAATTTTAATAGCCCATATGGTTTTTCACTTACACGAAATAGCCCTTCGGCCCAAACATATTACATCTAATAGACCGAAATATCTATTTTGTATATTATTTGTATAGTGACAGTCCATTTTGTATATTTATTGTATAGTGACCGTCTATTTTGTATAGTGACAATATATTTTGTATATTTTTTTGTATAGTGACAGTCTATTTAGTATATATTTTTTATAGTGACAGTCTATTTTATATATATTTTGTGTAGTGACAGTCTATTATATATAAATTATATAGTGATAGTCTATTTAGTATAATTTTGTATAGTGACAGACTATTTTGTATATATTTTGTATAGTGGCAGTCTATTTTGTATACTGACAGTTTATTATATATAAATTTTATAGTTACAATCTATTTTGTATAATTTTCTTACACTTCCATGTTTGCCCATTAATGGGATTCTACTGGGTTGTTGTTCCATGTTTGCCCATTAGGGACCCATTAAATCTTGTGAACACAAACTCCAGACAAACACGACAAAATTCTCAACCCATGCGGCCCACAATCCAAAAAGGAATTTAAGTTCTATAAATTAATATAATTACATATAAATTTTAACCACTTCTGTTAGTGTAAAGATTGGTGGTTAAAATTTACAAAAGAGCAAGAATTATCCAACTACTACGAGTTAGTATATTGAAGCATACTCTCATTTCAGAAGCATCACATTCAAATAAATCCATTAAGGAATTTCGTTGAGCAACTCCGAGGCATGACAATGAAGACTGCTCCAAAGTGTACAAACTAACACTCACCAAAATAGTAGGTAGCTATCAACCTAAGACTAATAAACGAAAAACATTTCTAGAAGCAAACTAAATCTGCCACAAAACTAGAAAACAGACATTCGCGGACGAATTTCATTGAACAACTCAGATGTAATGACAAACTTCAAAAACGCTGCTTTAGAGTATAATCGCTGAGGGAGAAGGAAGTTAGGGTTTTGAGGAGGTGGTTGTTATGGTGTTGGATGAGGATGAATGAATGGTGTGATTTGAATTCTGACAGCAGTGGAGGAACTACANCAGTGATAAAAAGGACAACAATGGCAAAACTATCAACTTATTTATTTTATTTTTTGAAAAATATAAAGGACACACCGATGTTTAAAAACTTTTGCAAAAATTGGGGCCCAACCCGATGGAGGTTGCCTACGTATCCCACTGGATTCATAAGAATCAGACCCGCGTAGTGTAAACCAAGACTAAAAACAATTGACCAATTTTGAAAATTTTAATTATTGCTTTTTGTTTTAAAAAAAACACCTTATATCGAACCATGTCGAAAATGTTAGTAAAAATTGGGTATCTGTACCTAACCCGGGGGAATAATTTTTTATTTCAAACTCCGCTCTAATTTTCTAAAGCCGGTCAACAATGCAAACAAGCCTTCCAAATGATGTAGCAAGTGGCACATAAGTAAACATGATGGTCTCAAAAAGGATACATGTCATATACGAGCCTGACCCTTGTGTCGAGCTTTGCTAAGTTGAATTATGCAACAAAATGATCCTATTAGGGATAACAAGGCATGTGGCTTGTTCTTCTAGGTTTTTAAATGTTATAGGAGAAAGTATCTAGACTTGGCTTACTCGGGCGGACAACCCAAGCCGAGGAGCGTCAGCGTGCCGACCGTAGAACGATTCCAGCTTTACTAGTGGTTCTCCCCGCCTAAACATGTGTGATTAAATCCTTCACCGTGAACAGATCTGCACACTAGCTTTATATCAGAAAGAAAATTTTATGGAGTTGGTCAGCACATACAACACTATTAATTATCAGAAGACTCATATGGGGTGCGAGAGAGGACAATTTATATATACATTTCAAACAATATCAAAGTAGTAAATAAGCGACAATTAGCGCATTAGGCTCATATACACAGTAATATCCAAAAATAGTAAAAGCCAAAAATTAATCAATATACAAGCTCGAATTCTTATAGGCTCCCCAACAGAGTCGCCAGAGCTGTCACACCTATTTTTACCCAAAAAGATAATATTTATGGATTGTGGGTTAAAGAGTATGTCAATATTTGAAGACGCGCCTAACATTGCCTAGCGTTTCAATTTATTAAGCAAGAGAATTATTAAGCTATTTTAATAATATTAAAAAAAGAATTAATTGTTTTTAAAACCACTTGCCTAAACTAGGATGCAAGAACAGGGCCAACTTATGTTTTTAAAGGAATTGGACCACCTCACTATGTCACTTACGTTGGGCCCAGTAGAAATTAAACTTTGAGAAAACTACCTTCTATAGCCTCTCAAAATTTTAATAGCCCGTATGTTTTTTCACTTACACGAAATAGCCCTTCGGCCCAAACATATTACATCTAATAGACCGAAATATCTATTTTGTATATTATTTGTATAGTGACAGTCCATTTTGTATATTTATTGTATAGTGACCGTCTATTTTGTATAGTGACAATATATTTTGTATATTTTTTTGTATAGTGACAGTCTATTTAGTATATATTTTGTATAGTGACAGTCTATTTTATATATATTTTGTGTAGTGACAGTCTATTATATATAAATTATATAGTGATAGTCTATTTAGTATAATTTTGTATAGTGACAGACTATTTTGTATATATTTTGTATAGTGACAGTCTATTTTGTATATATTTTGTATATTGACAGTTTATTATATATAAATTTTATAGTTACAATCTATTTTGTATAATTCTCTTACACTTCCATGTTTGCCCATTAGGGACCCATTAAATATTGTGAACACAAACTCCAGACAAACACGACAGAATTCTCAACCCATGCGGCCCACAATCCAAAAAGGAATTTAAGTTCTATAAATTAATATAATTACATATAAATTTTAACCACTTCTGTTAGTGTAAAGATTGGTGGTTAAAATTTACAAAAGAGCAAGAATTATCCAACTACTACGAGTTAGTATATTGAAGCATACTCTCATTTCAGAAGCATCACATTCAAATAAATCCATTAAGGAATTTCGTTGAGCAACTCCGAGGCATGACAATGAAGACTGCTCCAAAGTGTACAAACTAACACTCACCAAAATAGTAGGTAGCTATCAACCTAAGACTAATAAACGAAAAACATTTCTAGAAGCAAACTAAATCTGCCACAAAACTAGAAAACAGACATTCGCGGACGAATTTCATTGAACAACTCAGATGTAATGACAAACTTCAAAAACGCTGCTTTAGAGTATAATCGCTGAGGGAGAAGGAAGTTAGGGTTTTGAGGAGGTGGTTGTTATGGTGTTGGATGAGGATGAATGAATGGTGTGATTTGAATTCTGACAGCAGTGGAGGAACTACAGAGAGAGCGGAGGAGGATGCCATAGAGAGGGGGAAGAGTGGAAGTGGTCTTGGGCTAGACTTTTAATTAGTTTTGGGCTATAAAATGCATACTACAATTTGTGACTAGCGGCTGATATTAGTTTCTAGCAGATGGCCATAAATGAAGTTTGCTCTTAAACCTTTATCCCAAAATCTTATCTTTTCAGCTACTTTGTAAACCACACTACCCGATCCTATTTTTATCCATTTGCAATTTATTGATAGAGCAAAATACTACAAGCAATTAAAGAAAGAGAAAAAAATACAAATAAAATAAAACAGAATTAATATATTATATTCCTTTTAATTGCAAATACATGACCCAATGACTCAAATAAAATGATCAACTCTTAGACACGTAAAATCCATTCATTTTGGCCAAATAACAGTGATTTCCAATTTTAAATGCAAGGACAGACATGATGTCTAAGGCTCAATATTTTAATTCTTTACAGTTTCTTGACAGTAAGCAAATTACTAACACAAGCTAATTCCATAACTCAATACCTTAGACTAATAAATATTAAATCATGGATATTAACTTTTACCAACTCAAAACCTCTTTACAAACTCCAAAACAATGTCACGACCCAAAAATTACCTAGTCGTGATGGTACCTAACCCAACCCGTCAAGTAAGCCAATTAATAACTATCCAATTTAAATGAGATTTATTAAGAAAAGAAATAAAAATACAACTGTTTTTATACACGAATTTCCCAAGGACTGGTAGTACAAATCATAAGCTTCTAAGATTTAGAATTTACAAAGCTGGTATGAAATAAAGTACATCATCTGTTTGAAATATACATGAACAGATTAAAATTCTAAAGCTACCAAGATCAAGAGGCAGCTATGAAAGGAACGCAGGTATATCTTCAAATCCATCTCCCGCCGTGCACAGCAATATCAGCGTCCAAAATCTACACGCAAGGTGCAGAAGTATAGTATGAGTAAAACCGACCCCATGTACTCAATAAGTAACAAACCTAACCTTAGGTTGAAAGTAGTGATGAGCAGGGACAAAGGTCAGAGTCCAACTACAATAACCAATAACAATTCATAACAATATAATAAATATGGTACAAGAAATAACTCAATAAATAAATACTCAGCTCGTACACAATTCCGGAAAATACACATTTTCTTTTCAAGTATAACAGTAAAACTCAAATCTTTTGTTGAAATCACCAAAAATATGAGTAAGTCGGAAATCTATGATTTTTCTCAAAAACTTTAACAATAGATAAGAAATTTTATTATCAGATGGCATGAGGAAAAATACTTCTCTATGCCTACATATCAAGTATGCATGTCTAATGCAATACAGTACAATGATGAACTCATGTACTCACACTCTTAGAGTACCCTATCTTACTGTCTCGCATTTTCACTCATCACGCTCAATATTCCGCACGCTCAGTCACTCGGACATTGTACAGGGCAGATTCAAACCCAAATATAAATGACAGCTCGCGCACAGTCACTCAATATTGTATATGGCCAATCCAGCTCAGGGATGATCCATTCCAATATATATATATATATAAAATAACTGACATGCAGTCACTCAGTATTGTATAGGGCCAATCCAGCCCAGGAAAAATCCATCCCTTAGTATAAATAATTAGGCAAGATCCATGCACAGGGAAGATCCATCCCTCGGTATAAATAATTAGCCAAGATCCATGCCCAGGGAAGATCCATCCCACAGTATAAATAATTAGGCAACATCCATGCCCAAGGAAGATCCATCCCTCAATATAATATCAACTACGCTCACTTTGGGTGTGCAGACTACGGAGGGGCTCCTTCAGCCCAAGTACTATAATCTGTACGGACAACTCATGTGCTGCACGGACAACTCACGTACTATAGTATCAATATTTGAATCCGCACGTACAACTCACGTGCTATAGTATCAATATCTGGATCCGCACGGACAACTCACGTGTTGCACAGACAACTCACGTGCTATAGTATCAATATCTGGATCCACACGGACAACTCATGTGCTACACGGACAACTCACGTGTTGCACAGACAACTCACGTGCTATAGTATCAATATCTGGATCCACACGGACAACTCATGTGCTACACGGACAACTCACGTGTTGCACAGACAACTCACGTGCTATAGTATCAATATCTGGATCCACACGGACAACTCATGTGCTACACGGACAACTCACGTGTTGCACAGACAACTCACGTGCTATAGTATCAATATCTGGATCCACACGGACAACTCATGTGCTACACGGACAACTCACGTGTTGCACAGACAACTCACGTGCTATAGTATCAATATCTGGATCCACACGGACAACTCATGTGCTACACGGACAACTCACGTGTTGCACAGACAACTCACGTGCTATAGTATCAATATCTGGATCCACACGGACAACTCATGTGCTACACGGACAACTCACGTGCCATAGTATCACTAACCTCATAATCAGGCCCTCGACCTCACTCCGTCATCAATTTTTCCAGTCTCTCGGGCGCACTATGTCATGAAACAAGCCCAAAATGATGATACTATGTATCAATGAATAACAACATAGACTGAAATATGATATGCAATGAATGTATATGACTGATAACGAAATTATAATTTAAACATATAATTCGACAGCAGAAATGACCTCAATGGTTCCCAATAATATCAGCATTTTCCTAAGCATAATTTCTAACATGAGTCACAACTCAATTTCTCTTACACATGAAAAAAATACATGAAACGATACAAGTTAATTGCCTACACAACTCTGTGAAGTTAACTAAGTCTCAATTTCTACGGTGCACGCCCGTCACCTAGCATGTGCGTCACCTCCAAACAAATCACATAACACGTACACTCAGGGTTCATACCCTCAGCTCCAAGTTTAGAAGTGTTACATACCTTGAACAAGCCAAATCCAATATCGAGCAAGCCAAGCGATGCTCAGAATATGCCATCCCATGCGTACTGTCCTCCGAACAGCTCGAAACTAGTCAAAAGCAATTCAAATACATCAAATAATGCCAAAAGAAACAAACCCAATCGATAAAGGTCGAATCGTTCATCAAAAGCCCAAAATAAGCCAAAAAGCCAAACCCAGGCCCGCATCTCGAAACCCAATAAAACTCACAAAATCTGATAACTCATTTAATTACGAGTCCAACCATACTAGTTTCACTCAAATCCGACTCCGAATCGACATTCAAATCTCAAAATATCTTTTTATAAAACTTTAGGCTAAAACTCCCAATTTGTCTTTATAATTCATAATCCAATTACCAAAAACGAAGATAGAATCACGAAATATAATCAAAACTGAGTGTAGAACACTTACCCAAATCCTCGTGATGAAACTTGCTTCAAAAATCGTCTCAATATGAGTCTCACATCTCAAAATATGATAAAAGGACCCAAAACCTCGATATATAGTTCTGCCCAGCAAATTTCGCATTTGCGAACAAAAGGGCCGCTTCTACGGCGTCGCTTTTGCGACAAAACTCCGCTCTTGCAGAAAACACTAGAACTCCACCCTTCTTCACCTGCGCAACAGGACCCGCTTTTGTGCAAGTGTAGGTGCGCCACAAGCTACACTCCTGCGCATATTCTCGCTTCTGCGATCACTCATACCGCTTCTGCGCTACCGCAGATGCGGTCCATTTCCCCGCTTCTGCGGATGCCCTGTTCCAGCTTACTTCGCTTCTGCGTTCACTTGGCCACATTTGCGGCTCCGCACTTGTGCCCAATATTCCGCAGGTGTGGTCATACCAGGTTCAACAAGGGCCAGCCATCCCACATGAATGAAAGATGATCTGAAATACGTCTGTAACTCACCCGGGCCCCTCGGGACCCGGTGCGAATATACTAACAAATCTCATGACATAATACAGATCTAGTCGAGGCCTTAAATCACACACAACAACGTTGAAACAACGAATCGCGCCTCAAATCGAACTTAAATGAACTTGAACTTTCAACTTCCAAAATTAGCGCTGAAACACATTAAATCAACCCGGAATGAACTTAAAATTTTTACACAAGTCCCAAATGACATAACGAAGCTATTCTAATTTCTGAAACCACAATACGAATCCGATATACTCAAAGTCAACTTCCGGTAAAACTTATGAACTTTCTAAACCTTCAAATTTTGAAGTTTTGCCAATTAGTGCCGAATCCTTCTAGATATATCCAATTACAAATCCGGGCATATGCCCGATTCTAAAATTACTACCAAGACCTAACAAAACTATCAAAACTCTATTCCGGGGTCAAATTAAAAAAAAAAGTTAAACTTGGTCAACTCTTCCAACTTAAAGCTTCAACGATGAAATTCATTCTTCCAAATCGATTCCGAATAACTTGAAAACCAAAACTGATGATTCACATAAGTCATAATACATCATACGGAGACACTCATGCCCTCAAACTACCGAGCAAAATGCAAATACTCAAAACGATTGGTCGGGTTGTTACAAATAATAGCCTTGAAAAACAAATCCATGTATTACTAAATTGTTCTAACCCCGATATCACGAGTAAATACTTCAAATGAGAGTCTACCTAATCTCAATAATGAACCTAATAGGCTTCAAAATGACTTGATGGCTATGTCCATATCCTAACAGTGGCAAAATGAAACTCCAGACCATAAACCTTAAAGCAAATATGGAAATTTTTAAGGTTTTGCATACACATTCCACTTATTAAACATAAAATCCATCAAAATTTTAACAACAAAGCAGTCCTCAATTCAACAATCTATCATAGATATATAAAGTTACCGTAAATAATTACAAGACCTTCTAAATATCTATTATTGGTACATGAAAGCAAACAAACTCCAGTCTACTTGAGGGATACTTAAAGCGGTCCAGTTTGAATGTTTTCAAAGCTCAAAATACACTGAAGAACTCAAATTGTATCACTTGCTTTCATTCTTGATCAAGGATTTCAGTACATTAAAGGAATTACCTGGATAACAGAAAAAATGTCAAAAATAGATGAACTACAAATCAGCAGTAGTGACATCAACAAGCAGCAAAGGAACAACATCAAACAACAGAACAAAGAACCAGATAAACCAACTCGAATAGACCTCGAAGCTCAACAAACGTTCGGGGTGAGAAGACCCAAAAGCTAAACTTCAAGGACCTTTGTTCTTTGAAGTATTTTTGTTTTCGAAAATGTAACGACCCGGTCGGTCGTTTTGAGAACTTAAGTCTTGTTCGGCGGCATAAGGCCCTGAGCAGCTTCATATTATGTGTATTGACTTGCATGCGTGGTTGCCTTCAGTTACCGGATGATTCAGAGTGATTTGGGATACTTAGCCCCTACAACGGAAGCTTAAGTCTTAGGATTTTGACCGTAGTCGGAACTATGTGAAGACAACTCCGGAATGGAGTTATGTCGGTTCTATTAGCTCTGTTGGGTGATTTTGGACTTAGAGGCGTGTCCGGACTGTAAATTCGAGGTCTGTAGCTGATTTAGGCTTGAAATGGCAAAAGTCGAATTTTTGGAGATTTGGACCGGAAGTGGACTTTTTGATATTTGAGTCGGAATGCGACTCCGAGTGTTGGAACAGATCCGTTATGTTATTTGGACCTTGCCTGCAAAATTTGACGTCATTCCGGGTTGGCTAGATTGGTTTCGGCACGAGTTTTCAAAGTTGGAAGTTTTGGAAGTCCATAAGTTTGATTCATGGTGCGATTTGTATATTTTGGTGTTGTCTGATGCGATTTGAGACCTCGAGCGAGTCCGTGTTAGGTTGTGGGACTTGTTGGTATGTTTAGACGGGGTCCCGGGGGCCTCGGGTGAGTTTCGGATGGGCTACGGGTCTTTTTCCCCTATTTTTGAACTGATATTATCTGTCATCTGGTTTCCTTCATCGCGTTCGCGTCCTGCCCTTCGTGTTCGCGTAGTGTTATTTTGGAGGGTGAAATATTTCCTCTCCACGTTCGCAGTCACCCTCTCGCGTTCGCGAAGTTCTGCCATCCCCTTCTTCGCGTTCGCATTCCCTATCTCGCGTTCGCAAAGTGCAAACCAGTCCCTGGGCACTGGTGATCATTTTCCTCTCTGCATTCGCGAATACGTTGTCGCGTTCGTGAAGAACAACTGGGCAGATTTTGTTTCTCTTCTTCGCGAACACGTCCCTTTCTCCGTGTTCGCGATGCACAAA
>AWOL01S0072913.1:5115-16966 GCA_000715115.1 Nicotiana otophora | reverse complement strand
GGGGGGGCACCAGGCCCTCAAATACATCGAGTTCAAATGCAACAAAGTCTTCTCACAACAATAAAGGAAATATTGTAAGAGCCAAAATGGTCAAAATAAACCATGCTCATATAGATAGCCCCCTAAACATATGTACAATGACTTGAGATTTATTATGCAACCAGAAATAACATTCACTCGAATATTAAGCCTACGGGCTACTTTTTTATCGAGTTCGAAATACTCAGTCGACCGTTGAGCCTACGGGCTACTTCAACATCGAGTTCGAAATAATCACTCGAATATTAAGCCTACGGGCTACTACATTATCTCGAGTTTGAAATAAACACTCGAATATTAAGCCTACGGGCTACTTCTTTATCGAGTTCGAAATACTTAGTCGACCGTTGAGCCTACGGGCTACTTCAACATCGAGTTCGAAATAATCACTCGAATGTTAAGCCTATGGGCTACCACATTATCTAGAGTTCGAAATAAACACTCAAATATTACAGCCTACGGGCTGCCGAGTTCGAAAAAGGATCCAATCGAGTTTGAAACATCGAAAAGACTACGTTCACTCAGAGTTTACGTTAACCACCACATTATCATCAACTCAACAAGTAAAACGTCACAACAAATCTGATCGATCAGAATCGACCTTGTTATATATATTGCCTACGTAATTAATTTACAGATATGGAGAAATCAGATTCTAAGCTTCTAGGTCGGGGTCTTCCCCATCCTCGGACCCGCTTTTGCTACCATCCTCGCTATTATCTTCATCATCATCAGAAGCCAAGGCTTCAGCTTCCGCTTCAAGCTCTCTTGCCTTTCTTACCTCTTCGGTAAGGTCGAAACCTCGAGCATGTATCTCCTCGAGGGTGTCCCTCCGAGATCTACACCTAGCAAGTTCGGCAACCCAATGAGCTCGAGCATCGACAGTCTTCGCCGCTTCCCGGGCCTTCACCTGAGCGGCCTCAGCATCAGCTCGATATCCAGCAATAGACTTATCAGCGATAGCTCGATATACAGCAATAGCTCGATATAAGGCATGGCGATTCGTTTCTAGCGGTGGCCGACCACCAACTGACACATTAAATGCCTCGATAAAACCAAACCGATGGGATAACTATCACGCACGTCATAGTCGAAGTCGATAGAAATGCCAGCATTGATTCGGTCGAACCTTAGGGAGATCATATCTTTTCTCGTCATCTCTTTTCCAAGAAACGAGGGGGCTATCTGTATACGGTTAAAACCGATCCTCGATCACGAAGATCGATCGAGGATGGCACCTCAGTCAATGGGTATCTCTATGGGAAGCCCGAACGAATTTCGAGATAGGGCATCGAGCGTCGGGGCGTCCGAATCGACCGAGGCAACATAGACCGACACAGGTCCCAAACATCGATGCTCGAAAGTGATCACCAAGCTCGAAACCAAGGCCAAGGTCCCGACCCGACACCGAGCTCGAGTCAGTATCGAGCTCACAGACAAAAGCTGTTACAACCGCACCAAAGGAGAGAATCTTGGCGGAAATTAAGGAGGAGACACACCATCATGGGTCCTCCACTAGTTATATTATTTTATTATGTTGTTATAGATAAAATAGTGATCCCTGGCTATAAAAGGAAAGATAGATTGCAATAGAAACAGGCTCTCACCAGATCAAGAATTCATTGTGTTTATCTTTCTAAGTTCACTAGGTATCTTTGTTCATCATTTTTCTATTTTACATCATAAATACGTGTATTGTTATCTTCAGGTCAAAGGAATCTACTTACCCTTAGAACCATACATAAATTCAACGTTATCCGATTTTTCGGGTAAACACAATTAACAAAAAACATATATATGGGTATGTACATAAGCTTTTATCAATCAAATATGGTTAAATTATAAGTATATATTTTTACTTAATTTGTAACTCTTATGTTTAAATTATTTAGTTTGATAAAAACATCAAGCACTTGTAAGTACATTTCCCATTTGACCTAGCTAGTACCCACAATTAAAAATATTTTTCATTTTAATTTGAATTCTTCCATGTCCACCAATGTATATATAGTGGTCCATATCCATATCCCTCCACGAAAGAACCCTACACAAGAGCTTAGTTTTCAAGATAAGAATTACATATCCGTTTAGCATATAGATCGTGACCATACTATATATTTGGTTCAGAGTATTTATCATCTCAAGTCCCATTCACTCCTAGTGTTCAAGCTGCTACTTATTCTCACTATTTATCCAACCAATAATATTTGTGGATTCATTGTCTTGGAATTCAAGTGCCATTGGCTTCAAAGATTGAGCTAAAAGCCATCTTCTCTTTAGCTTCACTACGGACATGTTACATTTATTAGCATTATGGTTTGACTCCATAAATTTAGTGAGGACAAAGACAAACTCACATTGGATCAAGAAAATAAGAGAAAACATAAAGGTACTATATGCTTCCTCAAAAGAGATAAAGGTTTGGCAAAGCATGCTGCATGTCAATATTTAGAGTTTTGTAAACTTATTCTGGTGAGAAAGTACGTAACGCATAGTTTATAAAGGGGAAATTGCCCAAAAATAATCTTGTGGTATTCGAAATGGATCAATTATAACCCCGTTTAAATTTGAACCCAAAAATGACTCTGCCGTTATAAAATGGGTCTAATAATGCCCTTGTGTTATTCAAAATGGATCAATAATGCCCTGAATTTTGTTTTTAAAATGCTTTTAAAAACTGAAAAATATATATTCTGTAAAAACTAGAAAAAGAAAGGAATTTGCAAAATATATATTTTTAAGTCTTTTCAGTTTTTTTAAAGTATTTTTTTTTGTAAAAACTGAAAAAAAAATATTTTTTTAAAAAACTGAAAAAAAATTCTCCTAAAGCATTGGACTACATATGCATTAGTTTTAAAAAAATAAAAATATTTTGCAAAATCTTTTTTTTTTTCAATTTGACGGTTCAATATTTTTTCGGTTTATTTTTATTAAATAAAAAATATACCATAATTATCGGTAAAGTTATAGATTTATATAAAAACATACGGTTTTATTAAAAAAAAACCTAAAAATCGGTTCAACACTGTACAATTATGTCGGTTTAGTCAGTTTTTAAATATTCATTTACAGTTATATGTCGGTGTAAATGAATATTTAAAACTGTAAATGAATATTTAAAAACCGACTAAACCGACATAATCGTACTGTGCCGAACCGATTTTTAGATTTTTTTAATAAAACCGTATGTTTTTATATAAATCTATAACTGTACCGATAATTATGGTAGATTTTTTATTTTATAAAAATAAACCGAAACAATATTGAACCGTCAAATTGAAAAAAAAAGATTTTGCAAAATATTTTTATTTTTTTAAAACTAATGCATATGTACTCCACTGCTTTAGGAGAGTTTTTTTTTTCCAGTTTTTTTAAAAAAATATTTTTTTTCAGTTTTTACAAAACAAATACTTTAAAAAAACTAAAAAGACTTAAAAATATATATTTTGCAAATTCCTTTCTTTTTCTAGTTTTTACAGAATATATATTTTTCAGTTTTTAAAAGTATTTTTAAAAAATAATAATTTCCAGAGCATTATTGATCCATTTTGAATAACACAAGGGCATTATTAGACCCATTTTATAACGGCAGGGTCATTTTTGGATTCAAATTTAAATGGAGGTTATAATTGATCCATTTTGAATAACACAAGGGCATTATTAGACCCATTTTATAACGGCAGGGTCATTTTTGGATTCAAATTTAAATGGAGGTTATAATTGATCCATTTTGAATACCGCAAGGTCATTTTTGGGTCTTTTCCCGTTTATAAAGCATAGGTATATATATGACAAATTACGAAAGTGTCACTTGTTTTGTCACTATTAATGGCTAGTGGGATTCTACCATTTTATGAATTCAATGCTAGTATTTGGCCCATGATATGATTTTTCAATACGAATACGACATTCAAGAAATTAAAATAGAAGATAAGGCAAATGAATTATGAATAAAGGAAGGTTTTTGATTCATTCCTTTGTATTTGGCTATGAGTATTGGTCAAAAGTGTTTTCAGCAAAGCAACAAGAATACAAGTGTACAAGAAATGTCCTTTTATAAGCTTTATTAGCTTGAGTCATTTTCTTGGTTTTGGATGAACTTCCATTATGGGTGTGTTGGGTACGGAGTAAAACATTTCCGAAAAATATTTTTTAATTTTTCATGTTTGGTTAGCTTAAATATTTTTCTCATGAACTCATTTTCCTCCGATTGAAGAAAAATATTTTCCCCATAAAGAGAAGGGAAAATATTTTCTAAAACTCTTTTTCAACCTTCCTCATCTTATTTCTTATCCCCACCAACCCACCCCACTTCCCCAACCTACCCACCCCCACCCATCCCCACCTCCTACCCCGCCCCACCCTTTTTTTTTTATGTTCAAACTATATTACCTAGGCTTCCGGTTGATAAACTTGAAAACACAAAACTAAAAAAGACAAATAAAAACATTAAATTACTATCACGACAGTGAGAAAATACTAAAATTGACAAGTAATTTGTTTCTAGTATTAAGTTTGCCTTATAATTTATGATGTAGTAAAAAGTACATTTTCTTTCATTTCAACAAAATGAGTATTTTCTTTTCATGATATAGAAAAAATATTTTTTTTCATTTAACAAAATAAGTACTTTATTGAAACATGGAGACTTGGGGGAAGGAGGTGATGAAAGTAGGATAAAAAATATTTTACTCTCTGATCAAACACAAAAAAATATTTTCCGAAAAAATTTCGCTCACCAACCAAACAAGGAAAAATAAATGATAAAACCAAATATTTTTAGTGGAAAACATTTTCGGTCGTGCCAAAGACACCCTATATGTGAGATAGTTTTCTAAGAACCTTTTAACAATCAGCCATAAAAAGTTTCGCACGCGCTGTAAGAAGAAATTGTTGGATGTATTAAGCGCGACTGGTAATAACTTGTAAGGTGAATATTCTTTCTCTTAGCCAATTTTTGTAACCTAATTAGTAGTATGTCGTATTTAAGTTTGCTGAAAGGGAAATTTGAATGGTGTCATCCACTTTTAAGGCTATGCCAATCCTAAGGTGCTGCTAATTAAATCAACAGATCTTATCAACATGTATGAATAATAATTCATAGATCTAACTTTTGAAAAAATATGAGGTTATCATAAAGTTTTGTATCAGCTATTTTCATGAAAGCGGACTCAAAGCATTGACATCCGCCAAAAGGCAAAGCCTGGGCTCATCCTTGGATAGCTTTGTTTATCTTCCTTTACTATGCCAATCCCTCCGTATTGGTTATGGTTGAAGCCGATCCTCTCGGCTTGTTGGAGCTTCTGAGCGTAACGGATCGTAGCCAAAGGACCCCCTAACCAGTCGATTTTGACTAGACTTTTATCGTACTATGCTCTTCAAAGAGAAACTCTTCTCAAAATCTCACTCGAAATGTTCTAAATTGGAATCCTATATCTAAGGATTTGGGTGGTTCCAAAAGATCCAAGTGCAAGAGAACCAAGAACAAATTCGCCCCCTCTGTCGCCCTACTCTTCTTAGTCTTAAGAACTAATTTTAATTAAGAATCATGAATCATTTCCCTTGTTGTCACGACTCAATTCTCCTATAGGTCGTGATAGCGCTCAATGTCGCCGCTAGGCAAGCCAACGCAGAACTAGTCATGTACTTATTCTTTTTAATAATTTCAAAGTAGTTGATTTTTATTTATTACGTAAGTGAGAAGTGAATTTTTTAATAAGGTAAAGCGTAAACTAAATAAAGAGCAGATACGATGAAATAAATACTCAAAACCACAAAGTGTCTCCTAGCATGTTTCCAAGACCCGGTATCACAAGTGTATGATCAATTAGTAGAATATACAAAATACTTATGCTACTGTCTGAAATGAGATAGACAGAAAGTAAATACAAAAGAGAGACTGCGGGTGTTGCAGAACGGGCTCAGAAAGCAGCTCACCACTATACCCCCGGGTAACGGAGGTGCGCGCCTGGATGACTGCCAGATGCACCTGCCTCAGATCCTTCACGATTAGTGCAAAAGTGTAGTGTGAGTACATAAACAACATGTATCCAGTAAGTATCCAGTCTAACCTCAAAGAAGTAGTGACGAGAGGTCGACATCGACACTTACTACAGGCCAATAATATAAATATAGAAATTCTACAGAGGCATGCAATACATCAATAGTAAAAATAACACTATAACCAACAATGAATAAATAGTTCTTTAACTGATAGCCAATTTAAAAGTCTCCAATTGACACATGCTAACTTCAACAATTTCAGGCCATTAAATAAATTATAATCTCTCAAGTCATAAAAATAATATCAAGTGTATTGGAGCTCCGAGTATTATCACGCACGATTTATGCCGAGGTCGTACAACCCGATCTAAAATACTATGTGCACTGCCGAGGGTCGAACGACATGAACCATAGATGCATTTATTATACTGCCGAGGTGAACGACCTTCTCCCATGAGAGTAGAGAAGTTTACCTCGCTCGCGGAAGTACTTGCAACACGAGAGGACATGGATTTCTCAGAGTTATTATGTATTCCTCAATTCTTCCCCAAATAAGAAATTTAAATTGAAAGTTTGCAACTTTAAAATCCCTAGTCTCAGCTCTATACAAGACAATTAATATGCATAATAAACACAACAGTACAATTAAAGCATGAAATGGATCTAAGACTACTCAGGCATGGAATATAGCTAAGCACAGACTCTCGTCACCTCGTGCGTACGTAGCTCCCCACACAAGTGATACACAACAAAGGTACACATAAGGGGATGAGTTCCCTCTTATAAGGTTAGGAAAGAAACTTACCTCGTTCTCAAGCTCACTTCCGGTCCACAAATCAGCTCTAAAACCTCAACTTGGTGCCATTCAATCTGAAACTCAAAGTGCTAGGTGAAAACCCCTCTTCAAAGAGCTCTAAAATCGTCAAAGAAGTGAAAGAAATGAACCAAAATAGTCTAAGTCCCGACATTAAAAGCCCTCACTGCCTCCAGCGATTTTGCTTCTGCGGATCTTGGGTTGCACCTGTGATAAGTGGGGATTTTAACTACTTATTAGCGTATTTTAGCTTTTATTTTAGTCTAAAGGCATTGAATTATGTTCCCGAAACTAATGATATTGTGCAAAATTACAGGAATGCTGGAAGTTGGGCTCCCGATATGAAATTTGACTAAAAAGGGAGCAGTCTAAGCACAAGGCAATAAAGGGCTCGGAAACACACAATGTGTGATCCGCAGAAGAAATTGCAGACAACAGAATTCCATATGAGGCCACAAACAAATAAGAAACAAATTGGCAAACAATTGTGCAAATTGCGGACCGCACATGAATTGTACGGCCGCAAAAGATTTCTTTGCTGCCGTAATCCTAATATTGCGGACCGCAAAAGAGTGCCTTGCGGCCGCAGTTCTTAATCTGCGGACCGCAGAACAATTGCCTTGTGGCCGCAGTTCAGAAGTGTGCGGCCGCAGAACTCCAGCTCCTGCCAGATGACGAAATCTGTGGACCGCACATGAAATTATGCTGCCGCAGAACCTCCCGAGGGATATTTTTGTTCGAGATTTTTAGCCTTGTATAAATGGACGAGTTTCACAAAATTATGTCAAGTTTGAACTTCTGAAATTACTGTAGCCATTTTAGGAATTTTTACTTTGTTTTGGTGTATTTACAATAGATTTAATCATTTTAAGCTTTCATTATGAGTATAATTAGTCTTTCTTCTCTATTTTCTTTAAACCCAATTATGAGTAGCTAGATTTCTACTAGGATTGTGACTCAACCCTAGTGTGTAAACCTTATGGGTATCTAATTTAGTGCTTGTTTATGATTGGGTATTTATTATTTAGCTTAGTTCATGCTTTAATTGTGGAATTAATGGTTGCAAACATTAGTTCATGCCTATTTAATTTAGTCTCTACTTGAGAAAGAGAGACTTAGTCTAGGATAACTTAGCTAACAAGGAATTGAATCAATTGAGAGATTGATTAACCCAATTAAAGGGTTCAACCTAGAAATAGTAATAACCCAACTTGAGCTCTTATCAACTATTTTGAGTTATACCCATTTGGTCTTGAGAAAGCTAAATTGGGAAAAACCACTCTCTGACTGAGAGGTATTGCGTGTGTAATTTAGAGTTCATAGCTATAATACACCCCAATCAACAAAACAAGCATTAAAGTCTTTATCCCATTAGGCAAACACCTAGGTAATGGTCATAGCCCTAGGATTTTTATCTATTGGAAAAAACCTTAATTTTTCTTTTCTCTGGTCTTCTTCCTTTATTGTGAAATCAATAGAGTAAAACTAGAAATAGAACACAAATCTTATTGTGGAAGTGCAATCTAGATAATCCAATCACTCACATTGAAATATATATCCCTAACCCCCATCTTAGCTCCCTGTGAATTCGACCCCGACTCTTAGTTGGGTTTCTATTATTGCAAACGACCGTTTCATACCTCGTTTGAGGTGTGCATTGGACATGATCAACCCGCGACGCCGCTTCTGCGGGCAATGGTTCGCTTCTGCGGAACACACACAACCCATCACTAGCGCACATGCGGAAAGATACCGCACCTGCGAGTCCGCTTCTGCGGCTCCCCTCACGCACCTGCGACCTTGCCCACACTGGCCCCCCTCTACACCCACGATCCCCTTATCGCAGAAGCGAGTCCGTTTCTGTGAAAGAAGCTTCGCTTTTGCGGACACTGCCCAGTCCACTCCCATACGCATCTGCGCTCACTGGCTCGCACCTGCGACTAGCTCCTTGCAGGTGCGAATGCACCAGAAATTGATGTTGCTTCAGCCATGGCTCCAAGTCCAAATAAGTTTCGCACATCATTCGAATAGCACACAAGGCCCCCGAGACCTCGCCCAAACATACCAAAAAGTTTGTAAATAAAAAACGGACTTGCTCGAACCCTCAAAATGCGTAAAATAACATAATAACTAAGAATTGAACCCCAAACCAAATCAAATCAACTTATGTACTTCAAGTTCTTCCAACTTACCCTGAATGCGCCAAAACACACCTAAACTTCTCGGAATGACACCAATATTTTCGTACAAGTCATAAATCACCATACAGAACTATTTCTAGGCTCAAAATTCCGAACGGACCTCGATAACACCAAAACTTACTTCAAACCAAATTTAATGAATCTGAAAACCTTTAATGCGCTAACTTTCAACATCATACGCCAAAACGCTTCCGAGTCATCCGAAACCCGATCCGAACATACACCTAAGTCCAAAATCATCATACAAACCTATTGGGACCGTCAAATCCTGGTTTCAAGGTCATTTACTCAAAACGTTGGTTCAAGTCAAACTTAACCATTTTAAGCCACTATTAAGGAACTAAGTATTCCGATTTTAACCCGACCCCTTCCAAACCCGAACTAACCATTGCCACAAGTCATAAAATAGTAAAAGCACATACAAGGAGTCTTATTTAGGGGAACATAGATCTAAAAAGTAAAATGACCAATCAGATCATTACATTCTCCACCTCTTAAACAAATGTTCGTCCTCGAACGGGTCTAGGATCATACCTGGAGTGCCGTTTGAACCTCTGAAATTACTGTAGCCATTTTTATTTTCCATTTTAGGAATTTTTACTTTGTTTTGGTGTATTTACAATAGATTTAATTATTTTAAGCTTTCATTATGAGTTTAATTATTCTTTCTTCTCTATTTTCTTCAAACCTAATTATGAGTAGGTAGATTTCTACTAGGGTTGTGACTCAACCCTAGTGTATAAACCTCATGGGTATCTAATTTAGTGCTTGTTTATGATTGAATGTTTATTATTTAGCTTAGTGCATGCTTTAATTGTGGAATTAATGGTTGCAAACATTAGTTCATGCCTATTTGACTTAGTCTCTACTTGAGAAAGAGAGACTTAGTCTAGGATAACTTAGCTAACAAGGAATTGGGTCAATTGAGAGATTGATTAACCCAATTGAAGGGTTCAACCTAGAAATAGTAATAACCCGACTTGAGCTCTTATCAATTGATTTGAGTTATACCCATTTGGTCTTAAGAAAGCTAAATTGGGCAAAACCACTCTCTGATTGAGAGGTATTGAGTGGGTAATTTAGAGTTGATAGCTATAATACACCCCAATCAACAAAACAAGCATTAAAGTCTTTATCCCATTAGGCAAACACCTAGGTAATGCTCATAGCCCTAAGCTTTTATCCATTTGGAAAAACCATAAAAACAATTTTTTCTAGTCTTCTTCCTTTATTGTGCAATCAATAGAGTAAAATTAGAAATACAACACAAATCTTATTGTGGAAGTGAAATCTAGATAATCCAAAATCACTCACATTAAAATATATACCCTTAACTCCCATCTTAGCTCCTTGTGGATTCGACCGCGACTCTTAGTTGGGTTTCTATTATTGCAGATGACCGTTTCATACCTCTTTTGAGGTGTGATTTGGATGTGATCAATTTTTGGCGCCATTACCGGGGAGTTAAAAATGGTGTTAGCTATATATTTGGGTGTGTTTTTGGAATATCTTATTCTCCTTCCGCGTTACTAACTTGTTTGAGAAATTGTAGGTACAACCATGGCAAACAATGAGCTCAAAAATATTGCTTTGGGGGATGTGGTCGTCGAGGATGACCAAGTGGATGAGGTTCCTCTTGAATCTCAAGCAAATAAAAGAGGTCGAGTGCCTCATGAAAATGTTCTCGTTCCACCCCCACCTCCACCACGAGCGTCTCTACACCGGGTGTTACCTAATGAAGGATATGCCGGTACAATAGTTCCTCCCCGTATTAGGGCGGGCAACTTTCAAATCACCAATGTCATGCTCAATTTGCGAGAGCAACGAGGTTTCTTCACCGGTGCTCCAAGTCAAAATGCATACAAACATTTGAAGGGGTTTGTGGACACTTGCTGGGGGAGCAAGCAAACAAATGTATCCGAGGATGCATTGAGGCTAAGGCTTATTTCCTTCTGTCTACGGGGTAAAGCTTTAGATTGGTTAGAACGTTTGCTGAACCATTCCATTCACACTTGGGATGATTTGGCGGAAAATTTTATTTCTAAGTTCTTCTCTTTGGGGCACATAGCTACACTTCGGAATGAGCTTTTGGCATTCAAGCAAGAGCCAAATGAACCACTACACGAGATATGAGAACGCTATAGAACAATGGTTAAGGAATGTCCCAACAATGATATGACGGAGAATATGATTCAACTGGGATCAACACAACCAACCAATGTGTAGTGAATCAACTTGCCGATGGGAAATTCATGACTACGCCTTATGCGGAGGGTGTGAGATTTTAGATGAAATGGCGAAAACATCATCGACATGGAAAACTCGGGCTAATGTTCCACAAGGTGATCCCAACATGATCAACCTTCACAAAGAGTTGCATGACCATGGACAATCCATTGCCGAATTGACTACCACCATGAATCAATTAGCAAAGGCTCAACTTCAACAAGTACAAAATCCTAAGCAAGTCAATGACATGGATGGAGTGAACATGATGGTGAACAAAAGAAGGACCAAGGGTCCACAAGTGCAACATCGAGTGGAGAATTATGTGCAAAAAGATAATGGGTTTGATCAAGAAGATTCTTACAATGAACAAGAATAAGAGGTGCAATATATGAGCAACTTTCAAGGGCAATGAAACAATTTTCAAGGCCCAAATCAACAACAATGGCGACCTCAAACAATCAAGGCAATTGGAATCCTAACAACCAAGAAAATGGGAGTGGTGGAAACAATCAAGGGAATTGACATAATAATAACAATCAAGGAAATTGGAGTAGCAATAATCAAG
>AWOL01S0072911.1:2127-14558 GCA_000715115.1 Nicotiana otophora | reverse complement strand
TTTCTATAATTAATAAGACTATCAACTTACTCCACATTTTTGGCAATGTAAATTCATGTGTCTTACAAATCAAATTGAAACTCTTATAGAAGAGTGGCTGATCGTGAGCTCTTTAAAGAGCAAAACAAATCCATACCAAGAATTGATAACATTGGTTGATTGATTTTGTAAAGCATGAATTGCAAATTGTACGAGAATCGGTTCAGGTATGTTAAGGTTATCCCTTCTTTCTTTTGGCATGATCTATAAGATACGAACGAAACAAGCAAATGCACAATTTTCATAAATAACTCTATTCATAGAAATATTAGGGGTGTCTATATTCGTCATTCCCCATGTGAATTATTATTATATCTTCTGTTCATGGGTCTCAGAAAAATACGTATTTGATAAAATTTATCCTACATGCATATTATTTTTATGATATTCTGAGAATATCTTATTGACGTATTTCTTATGCATTTATACATGTACATTAACCCATGACCAGATGGCGTTATATATGCATATGTTTTATTGTATATGGGATATAGGAAAAGGTTATGGCATTATATACGCACCACCACCTGATCAGCCGGTACATGTTGATGATTTTACCCACACTGGCCGAGATGATATGATGGGATGCCCTCAGTGGCTTGATGACGTTATGTACACCTATACCCAAGCATGACACGATAATTGTACGCGCGTGCATCACATTATAAATGTTTCACGATTTACAAGTCATTTAGACTTACATGCGGAATTCTTTATTCCATGTTTCATCTATGTTTTTTGTGTACTGATTTTTATGCCTTACATACTCAGTACATTATTCGTACTTATGTCCCTTTTTTCCTGGGGACACTACGTTTTATGCCCGCAGGTGCAGGTAGGCAAGCTGACGGTCCCCCTTCTTAGGATCCTTCATAAACGAGAGTTGGCATGCTCCATTTGGTCCGAAGCTGCTTTTGATTTTAGTACGATATGCTTGTATACATATATGGGTATGACGTGGCCCAGTCTTGTCCTTGTACAGTTGTATATTCTAATAGAGTTCTATAGACAGTATGTATAGTTGGATAGTATGTGGCCTTGTCGGCTTCCAGTTTTGGGCATATAGTTGTCTATAGCAGCCTTGTCGGCTCGCCCTACGTATTTTGCATGTATATGTACATATGCCTTTTTGGGCAGGTTTCCTTTATGTATGTTATTCTCGTAATTTAACAGATGTTATTCAGGTTTATATCTTAGATGAATGCTTAGGGGTGTTCGACAGGTAGGACTCGGGCACCCGTCGCGGCCCATCGGTTTGGGTCGTGACAAAACTTGTATCAGAGCAGTTTTGTCCTAGGGTTATCTACAGACTGTATCTAGCAGAGTCTTGTTTATGGGTGTGTTGTGTACTAAACTTATAAACAGGAGGCTACAGGACATATAGGATATTATCCTCTCTTCTTATCATAGATCGTGCAATATAAGAATTCATGTTCCTAACGATATGTTATATTTTCAGCGATGCCTCCAAAGACTACAGCCGCCCAGAAGGGGAAGTTCGTGGCTGGTGAGACTACTAGTCGAGCGCCATGAGTTATCAGGGCTTGGGGAGAGTCTCATAGTGAGATTCCATCTCAGACTTCACATACCCCGCCCTCTCCAGAAGAGCTCAAAGGGGCACCAGCTCTAGCGCTCACCCCTGTACGTTTAGCCACTCAACCAGATGCACCGTGTCAGGAGATGAGAGATGTTATCCAGCTGTTAACTCGATTAGTAGCAGCATAGGATCGACGTCAGGAAGTAGGTATTGGTCATGCAGATAGGTCTGTTAGTGCGACGGTTCGTGATTTCATTAACTTGGACCCTCCGGTATTCACTGGGGCAGATCCAAATGAGGACCCTCAGGTATTTATCGATAGAATGCAGAGGACTTTAAGGGTAATGAAGGCCACTGTGACTTAGTCAGTTGAGCTAGCTTCCTATAAACTCCAAGACATTATAGTTAATTGGTACGAGTCTTGGTAATTGTCCAGAGGGAAGGATGCCCCTCCAGCGGTATGGCAGGAGTTTACAGAAGTTTTTCATCGTCATTATCTGCCACCAGAGCTTAGGAGGGCAAGAGTTGATAGTTCTTGACCCTTCGGCAGGTTAACATGAGTGTGCGGGAAATCAGTCTTCAGTTTGGTTTGTTGGCTACGTATGCTCCCACTATTGTATCTAACACGGAGGATCGGGTTCACAAGCACCAATGAGTCGTGGTAGAGGCAGAGGCGGAGCATCTAGCTCGAGCGGTCCTCAGAATTGCATTTATGCATTAGCAAGATGACAGGATCAGGAGTCATCACCTGATGTTGTTATAGGTATATTATCAGTCTTCTCATATGATGTATATGCACGGATTGACCCAGGTTCCACCTTATCATATGCTACTCCGTTGGTTTCTAGTAAGTTTGGAATAAAACCTGAATTGGTTAAACCTTTTGAGGTGTCTACACCTGTTGGGGACTCAGTGATAGCTAAGCGAGTATATAGAAGTTGTATAATAGTAGTTCATAGTCGATCTACAGTAGCGGACCTAATTGAGTTAGATATGGTAGAATTTGATGTTATAATGGGTAGGAATTGGTTAGCTTCTTGTCATGCCAACGTTGATTGTAGATCAAAGATGGTCCGATTTCAATTTCTAGGGGAACCTGTTTTGGAGTGGAAAGGTAATACGGCATCGCCAAGAGGTAGATTTATTTCCCATCTCAAGGCAAGGACGATGATTAGAAAGGGTTATATTTATCACTTAGTTCGGGTTCAGGATGTGAAAGTAGAGTCACCAACCATTCAGTCCATCCCTGTGGTTAATGAGTTTCTCGATGTTTTTCCCAATGAGCTTCTAGGTATTCCGCCAGAGCGAGAAATTGAGTTTGCTATTGACCTACTACCAGATACTTATCCAATATCTATTCCACCCTATAGAATGGACCCTGCAGAGTTGAAAGAGTTAAAGGAACAACTAAAGGACTTGCTTGAAAAAGGCTTTATCAGACCTAGTACATCACCGTGGGGAGCACCTGCGTTATTTGTGAGGAAGAAAGATGGTTCCTTACAAATGTGNAAATTTTCTAGATTGATAATTTATTTGATCAGACCTAGTACATCACCGTGGGGAGCACTTGTGTTATTCGTGAGGAAGAAAGATAATTCCTTGCGGATGTGTATTGATTATTGACAGTTGAATAAGGTGACGATCAAGAATAAGTACCCGCTCCCGAGGATTGATGATTTATTTAATCATTTGCAAGGTGCCAAGTGGTTCTTAAAAATAGACTTGAGGTCCGGGTACCATCAGGTAAGGGTTAAGGAGAAAGATATTCCGAAGACACCATTCAGGACTAGATACGAGCACTTTGAGTTTCATGTTATGTCGTTCCGTTTGACCAATGCCCCGACAGTATTCATGGATTTGATGAACCGTGTGTTCAGACCCTTTTTAGATCTGTTCGTAATTGTATTTATTGACGATATATTTGTGTATTCTCGTTCAGAGGCTGAGCATGAAGTCAATTTGCGTACTGTGCTCAGAGTTCTACAAAATGGGAAGTTGTATGCAAAATTCTCTAAATGTGAATTCTAGTTGAACTCTATTGCTTTCCTTGGGCTTTTCATTTCGGGTGATGGTATCCAGGTTGATACACAAAATATTGAGGTAGTAAAAACTTGGCCTAGACCCACGACACCGACGAAGGTTTGTAGCTTTCTCGTTTTGGTAGGTTATTACAGGAGATTTGTAGAGGGATTTTGCTTCCCTTTCAGCACTTTTTACAAAGTTAACTCAGAAGGGAGCAAAGTTTCAATGGACTGATGCTTGTGAACGGAGTTTTCAGGCATTGAAGGACAGATTAACTTTAGCACTGATTCTAACGCTCCCAGAAGGCATTTTGTACTGATGCAACATGGTAAGGT
This sequence comes from Nicotiana otophora, assembly GCA_000715115.1. Classification (NCBI taxonomy): domain Eukaryota; kingdom Viridiplantae; phylum Streptophyta; class Magnoliopsida; order Solanales; family Solanaceae; genus Nicotiana; species Nicotiana otophora. Next base: position 10,625 of record AWOL01S0072911.1, on the reverse strand, counting down.
TGTAGCTTATGCTTCTAGACAACTAAGAAAGCACGAGAAGAATTACTCGACCCATGATTTAGAATTAGCCAAAATGTAATAGGCTTGCTCGTCCGGGTTCACTTGGTTGAGCGTCGGTCGCGCTCCCCAGTTTCGGGAATAAATAGGATACATATTTTCATTAATCATACAATAAGATGATCATGTCTGCAATACCAATTTGTTACCATAAATTACTTCATTTTAAGTTCTCAAAACACACACACCTTCATGGTTCAAAGTGGAACAAGTGTTTTAATCACAACATAACTTGTTTATCATTCACAACACCCATACACAACCCTCACTTAGTCTACCGAGCCTATAAATATACCAAACTGTATAATGATAGTGCTAGTAACAAGGCTCTGGCTATATCTCAAAATACGATAACACATATTAAAATAAAGATGCACAATCTCGGAATGAGATGGGGCTCACCAAGTCAGCTGGAAAGAATGAGCACTGCAATCACCGATCATTATCCTCCGTTGTTGAACCACCTGCATCCATTAAAGATGCAGCGCCCCCGACAAAAAGGACGTTAGTACATGTCGAATAGTGCTAGTATGAAAACCAAACCCCAATTTTGGATACCCCTATAATTGTTATAATTTGGATATCACCCTTGTTCTTGTAAAGCGGAACCATCGTGCTCCACCTCAATTCTTCGGGCATCTTCTTCGTCTTAAAAATAACATTAAACAGCCCAGTGAGCCACTCTAAACTTGCTCGCCCGCGCTTTTCCAGAATTCTACCGGGATTTTGCCTGGCCCCGTCGCTCTGCCCCTGCATATTTTACGCATCGCCCCTTCCACCTCCTCTACCGTAATACGCCTACAGTACCCAATATCCTGCTGGCTCTCGGAGTGCTCCAACTAACCCAGCATAATGTGTCTATCCCCCTCCTCATTCAACAGTTTATGGAAGTATGTCTGCCATCTTCTCCTAATAAGTGCCTCATCCATCAATACTTTTCCGTCCTCATCCATGATGCACTTGACTTGGTCTAAGTCACAGGCCTTTCTCTCCCTCACCTTGGCCAACCGGTACAACTTCTTGTCCCCGCCTTTGCCCCCGAGCTCCTCGTACAAACGAGCAAACACCTCATTTTTAGCCATCGTAATTGCTAACTTTGCCTCTTTCTTTGCATTTCTGTAACACTCCCGATAAGATCTTTTTTTCCTCCTCCTTGGTACTCTCTACTAGCTTCAAATAAAAAGCTTTCTTAGTTTCCCCTTTACCTTGGACCTCTCTATTCCACCACCAGTCCCCTCTATAACCCTCGGGAGAGCCCTTCGTGACCCCTAAGACCTCTCTAGCAGCAACCCTAATGCAATTCACAGTCGTGAACCACATACTAGACGTGTCCCCCCTACTCATCCAGGCCTTTATAGCCAACAACTTCTCCCCTAACTCCTGAGCTTTGTCCTTGGTCAAGTTACCCCACTTGATCTTAGGTTGCCTGTACACCGTCCTCTTCTTCCTACTCCTCTTGATCTCCAGATCCATAACTAGGAGCCTATGTAGGGTCGTGAAGTACTCACTTGGGATGACCTTGCAATCAGTGCACAGACCTTTATCGCATTTCCTGCCGAGAAGATAATCAATCTGAGTCTTGCCCATTCAATTCTGGAAAATGACCAGGTGCTCTTCCCTCTTCGAAAAACTCGAGTTAGCTATAACCAAATCAAAAGCTCTAACAAAATCCAACAGTGAATTACCTCCCTCATTCCTATCCCCATAACCGAACTCGCCATGCACATCATCATAACCCCTAGCACTAGCCCCAATATGGTCATTGGAATCTCCGTCAATGAACAACTTCTCTGTGTGCGGGATACTACGCACCATCTCGCCTAAATCCTCCCATAATCGCTTCTTGACCTCATGTCCAAACCTACCTAAGGATCGTATGCACTAATTACGTTTATAGTAATCCCACCAACTACAATCTTAATACTCATTAACCTATCATTTACCCTACTAACCTCGACCACGAGCTCTCTGAGGTCCCTGTCAACTAAAATACCTACCCCATTCTTACCCTCAGCGCTTCTTGAGTACCATATTTAAAACCCGTCTACATCTCGTGCCCTAGTACCCTTCCATCTAGTCTCCTGAACACACGCTATGTTGATCTTCCTCTTCTGAAGAATCTTGACTAACTCCATAGACTTCCCCGTCAACGTCCCAATGTTCCAAGATCCAACGTCCCAATGTTCCAAAATCCACATTGTGTTTAACGTCTTCATATCTAATGAACTTAAAGTTGTGATTTCGAAAATATTATATGTGTTGATATTAATGATGATGATGCATGAGAGTAAATAAATGGAAGTGTGGAGCATGAAATACAACCATCGTGCCATGAATAAAGAAACCTGTGAATGGCCAAAAAAACCAAGGAAATACTGTTGTTATGACTGGTTGAAAATACTAATTAAGTTCTATACGATGTGAAAGATGATGAGGTTAATACATTTGTATTTATGTTACCTTGTGTGCAAAAACAAAAGCAAATATTTTTGGGAGTATCATTAGCAAACTAAGGAAGGGTGGTTCATATGGACCATGGCCGAAACTACATGTGCCGGTGTTAGGGTTGATTGTGGTGGTTTCTGATTATTCCCCTTATTTGGGATGAGATTGATATTACTTGTGAATTGGAAAGTCAACCCACATGGCATATGTGGGCAGTCGGCCTAGCCGATCGGGTGGAGATCGAATGCCATGCTGTGCACATAGTGGTACTACTCTTGGTAACACCTTTTTTTTGCATGACATGTCAAACCACATTGTCCGTGGGAAGATGGACTAGTTGATCGGGCGTGATCCGACTCCGTGATAAACACACGGTGCTGTATCGGTGCTAATGATCTCCCAACCAAAATTATATATTATTTTCATTTTTTGAAAATTGTTATGTTTTAACTTAGCATTTGGATATCATTGATTGTTACTTGTTGCTTCAATGATGTTTTCCCTTCTTTCATTGGCGTTCTATTTTGTAAGAGGACATTTAGCTTTACATACTAGTACTATTCCATATGTACTAACATCCCTTTTGTCGGGGGCGCTGCATTTTCAGTGGATGCATGTAGTTCATCAATGGGCGGTCTTGATCCTCGTTAGCAGTTACTCTATACTCAGAGGGTTTTGGTGAGCCCTATTCTGTTCTAGGCTTTATGTCATTTGACGTTGTATTTTGTGCTTTGAGGTATAGCCGGGGCCTTATCGCCGGCATTTCCATTCTATTCTTCTGTTGTACTTAGAGGCTCCGTAAACATAGTGGGGTAGTGTTTGATGTTTGGAATTGAACTAGAAGTGTTGGTATTTTGGCAAACATGTTTGACATTTTGGGATAAAATACGGTCAAAGCTGTAATACACATGACCATGATAGTAAGGTATATAAAGTATGTTAAATTAGTATTTTGTGTGAATTAGGATGAGAATAGGCTGTCATTCTTAACATGATCAGAATAGGGAATCATTAAAAGACTTAGATTTATACATACAGGATAAGTAGGGAAAGAGTAACTAGGGGTTGGGTAACAGACCTCGGTAATAATTAACCGAAGTAAGTGTTATAGTATAATATAACTTGCCAAGATGCAGAAATACCATAAGATAATCGAGGATATGAAACAAAATATAGCAATAACCGTAAGTTTGATAAAGTGCCAAGCAAAGAACTTCCGTACACCTATAAAATGCCGAGAGGGATAGTTTGTCATAGTTATGATATGTTCACAAAGTGTGGCTTAGAATGATTGGATAAAAGTTGGAAGAAAAAGGAGAAAAAAGTCGAATAGGTGTGCGTACAAGGACATAGTCGTACATGCTGCTTAACAGAAGGTAGCAATAGTTACGATATTGGAAGAATTCTTAACACAGGTCGTGGTGTGAGAAAAGGCCTAAAGGGGGGAATGCCCTGGCCTTTGGATTTATTCGCAGGACAGTTGCCTAGATTGAAAGGACAGTATAACAATATTCGTAAGATTTATAGGTTATGAGACTTATAACCACATCAGTCAACATTTGAGGATGATTGTTCCAAAGGGGGGAATGATGTTACATCCCATGTTTTCTTGTGTAAAAGTATGTCGTAAGTCAGGTGATGTATGCTCGGAAAGTAGATTATCTTTGAATGTACATAAAGATAGTTAAACACATTACTTTAGAGGTTACAAATATTTAATATCATGAACTTCAAGTACCAAGATGCTAAACAAATCGAAGAAAATAATTTTTGTCGAAACGGCAAGTTGAGAATCTTATAATCCATACTTTTGGGGTGATTAATATGATAAGGAGGTGGTATTATGCGGTATTTTAGTCATATTATAGTCGTGTGTTAATTTCGAAGTCAAACGAGTTAGGAAACAAAAATGGACAAAAGTTAACGCAAGTTATATTCATAATTTTACTTAAAATTTAGGTCTAATGTTACTTAGATTTTCTCTTAATGTAATTGGAATTACGGGGTGATTCTAAGGCCCCGTTACAATTTCCTAATGATTTAAGATTTTAAATGACAACTATGGTATAGAACCACATCATTTTGAAATGAAAGTATATGTTTAGGGTGTGTTAGATCATACTAAGGAGTTTTATGAATTGCAAGAATTTGTGCGGAACAAGTTGGATACATTAAGTGGAAAGGACGTCTCAATTAGTACAAGACCTGACTTCAAATGAATGCCACTCCGAAAATATAATAACTTAGGTGGTGCTATACCTACCAAATTAAAACCCTTTGAGTCTACTTTCCAACGCATCAAACCATTTGTCATTTGGATATTTCTAAAGAATATTATGGCCATTTTACCAGACCTATGCCATATGCGCGCTGAGATGCGTGACCGTGCATATAAGGAGGTTTCTGTCTTATGTGCGCAACCAGATGTACGGTCACTTGATCAGGTGCACGGCCGCACACGTAGGAGCCCTATAAATACCCCCAAGGTTGAGTAGAGAGAGGGTATAAGTCATTTCTTTGAGCTAGGGGATGCATATCAAGGGGAACCCATCCTATACTTCCCTCCCATGAACCAAGGTAATGTTTTTGGAGTAATGTTGTGTTGATTACTACTCGTAAACACTTACACTAACTAGGATTAATCTTGAAGATCCATAGATTTCCATTCAAATCCCCAAATTGGTCAAGAACACTACAAGTTTACATTTTCAAGAGTCTCACTACAAGAGGAATGTCTACCATCTCTAACTACTCTATGGTGATTATTTATGTTTGAAATATATGGTAGGACTTATGGGATGGTGATTTGAAGCCATAAGTGCCTAACCTGGGTTGTGTTGGTGTTGTAGAGATTGTAAAATGGTTTAATTAATGAGATTGATGGTTTTGGTGTGAATTGTTGGGCATGTATATGCAAATGAAAATTGTGGATGGCCTAGAGATGATGGTATGGTGAATCATTCGTGTGGAAGGTGGTTGTTAGGTGAAGAAATTCCATTGAAGGAGGTTGTTGAAAGATATTCACGTTAGATGTTCGATCAAAAGTCTAAATGACTTAAAGTATAAAAATCAAAATAATATTGGTACAAATGTGTTGCATTGTTGTAGATTAAATTTGTTTAGTGTGGTGGACAATCGTAGTAATATTAAGGGTCGAATTTCAGGCATGTTGGCTAAACTATTCTCTTAGAATTGAATTACATGATGTTTCCGCAAGTTTCAAGTATGCTTGGCTCAAGTTCCTAATAAATTCGACTATTCCGAATGAACCTTGTGTCGAAAGATATTTATATATATAAATATATGCATTCAAAATGTGTTTCAGATGCTCTTATCATATTATGTTATCTTTCTGGTACATGTTAAAAGTATGATGTGTGTATTATAATGTTATGACTTTTAGTCGTGTTTCAAATGAAAGTCGATTATGCTTAACATGGAAAGAATACTCCATGCGTCCAAAACTCATATATATACTTAAAACCTTGATTTCGAATACTCATATAGTTGATAAGTGCCTAACCTGTGTTGTGTTGGTGTTGTAGAGATTGTAAAATGGTTTAATTAATGAGATTGATGGTTTTGGTGTGAATTGTTGGGCATGTATGTGCAAATGAAAATTGTGGATGGCCTAGAGACGATGGTAAGGTGAATCATTCGTGTGGAAGGTGGTTGTTAGGTGAAGAAATTCCATTGAAGGAGGTTGTTGAAAGATATTCACGTTAGATGTTCGATCAAAAGTCTAAATGACTTAAAGTATAGAAATCAAAATAATATTGGTACAAATGTGTTGCATTGTTGTAGATTAAAGTTGTTTAGTGTGGTGGACCATCGTAGTACTATTAAGGGGTGAATTTCAGGTATGTTGGCTAAACTACTCTCTTAGAATTGAATTACATGATGTTTCCGCAAGTTTCAAGTATGCTTGGCTCAAGTTCCTAATAAATTCGACTATTCCGAATGAACCTTGTGTCGAAAGATATTTATATATATAAATATATGCGTTCAAAATGTGTTTCAGATGCTCTTATCATATTATGTTATCCTTCTGGTACATGTTAAAAGTATGATGTGTGTATTATAATGTTATGACTTTTAGTCGTGTTTCAAATGAAAGTCGATTATGCTTAACATGGAAAGAATACTCCATGCGTCCAAAACTCATATATATACTTAAAACCTTGATTTCGAATACTCATATAGTTGATAAGTGCCTAACCTGGGTTGTGTTGGTGTTGTAGAGATTGTAAAATGGTTTAATTAATGAGATTGATGGTTTTGGTGTGAATTGTTGGGCATGTATGTGCAAATGAAAATTGTGGATGGCCTAGAGACGATGGTAAGGTGAATCATTCGTGTGGAAGGTGGTTGTTAGGTGAAGAAATTCCATTGAAGGAGGTTGTTGAAAGATATTCACGTTAGATGTTCGATCAAAAGTCTAAATGACTTAAAGTATAGAAATCAAAATAATATTGGTACAAATGTGTTGCATTGTTGTAGATTAAAGTTGTTTAGTGTGGTGGACCATCGTAGTACTATTAAGGGGTGAATTTCAGGTACGTTGGCTAAGCTACTCTCTTAGAATTGAATTACATGATGTTTCCGCAAGTTTCAAGTATGCTTGGCTCAAGTTCCTAATAAATTCGACTATTCGAATGAACCTTGTGTCGAAAGATATTTATATATATAAATATATCCGTTCAAAATGTGTTTTAGATGCTCTTATCATATTATGTTATCCTTCTGGTACATGTTAAAAGTATGATGTGTGTATTATAATGTTATGACTTTTAGTCGTGTTTCAAATGAAAGTCGATTATGCTTAACATGGAAAGAATACTCCATGCGTCCAAAACTCATATATATACTTAAAACCTTGATTTCGAATACTCATATAGTTGATAAGTGCCTAACCTGGGTTGTGTTGGTGTTGTAGAGATTGTAAAATGGTTTAATTAATGAGATTGATGGTTTTGGTGTGAATTGTTAGGCATGTATGTGCAAATGAAAATTGTGGATGGCCTAGAGACGATGGTAAGGTGAATCATTCGTGTGGAAGGTGGTTGTTAGGTGAAGAAATTCCATTGAAGGAGGTTGTTGAAAGATATTCACGTTAGATGTTCGATCAAAAGTCTAAATGACTTAAAGTATAGAAATCAAAATAATATTGGTACAAATGTGTTGCATTGTTGTAGATTAAAGTTATTTAGTGTGGTGGACCATCGTAGTACTATTCAGGGGTGAATTTCAGGTATGTTGGCTAAACTACTCTCTTAGAATTGAATTACATGATGTTTCCGCAAGTTTCAAGTATGCTTGGCTCAAGTTCCTAATAAATTCGACTATTCTGAATGAACCTTGTGTCGAAGGATATTTATATATATAAATATATGCGTTCAAAATGTGTTTCAGATGCTCTTATCATATTATGTTATCCTTCTGGTACATGTTAAAAGTATGATGTGTGTATTATAATGTTATGAATTTTAGTCGTGTTTCAAATGAAAGTCGATTATGCTTAACATGGAAAGAATACTCCATGCGTCCAAAACTCATATATATACTTAAAACCTTGATTTCGAATACTCATATAGTTGATAATCTGTAAAGATGCTTGAAAATGATAGAAGTGAGTTGTAATTGTGTTTTACTCCTCTATGATTCTAACTTGCACTTCGTTTGCCAATTATTTTACTCTATTTCTTGGAAAGAAATCTATTGTGTTTAAATTATTCATTTCTAATGAACTTAAAGTTGTGATTTCAAAAATATTATATATATTGATATTATTGATGGTGATACACGAGAGGAAAGAAATGGAAGTGTGGAACATGAAATACGGCCACCGTGCCATGAATAAATAAACTTGTGAATGGCTAAAAGAGCCAAGGAAATACTGTTGTTATGAGTGGTTGAAAATACTAATTAGGATTTATACAATATGAAAGATGATGAGGTGAATACATTTGTATTTATGTTATCTTGTGTGCAAAAAC
>AWOL01S0072907.1:45793-57878 GCA_000715115.1 Nicotiana otophora | reverse complement strand
ACACGAATCACCATATCTGATCCCAACTCCACCGCCAGAATGTCTAACACATCTCTCATACACGATTATCCCACGAGGAATACTTCTAAAATTCTTCCGTTCCATATAGCAAAATTTGAATATCAGCAGTCGATCAACCAGGAGAGTGCCGCAATACTTATGCAATATCCATAATTCAAAACATAGTTCGCCTTTTGAAATGTATACTCTACTCAGGCAATACCAAATAGTTATAGCATTCATCTAAACATCGAAAACCATCCATGCCCTCTAAGAATTTATGACCTCCCTTTGAAAACTAAACCGTGACCTCGCACACGCAAACCTTAATCCCACACAACACACCATATCTATCATACCATCATATGAAAAATATAAGAACCTCATAATCATTCTGAGTCACACGTAGAATACATATCCGATTAGCCAGTAGCCTTCCATTTGATCCCATCAAGTAGAAAATCACAATGCTCAACATTTTCCTTAGGCAAGTAGGAAATATCCATCTCAAACCGTGGTAAAAATCCTCGAGAATGCTTTGGAATCCATTTGCACATAATCAAGCCATCAGAACTGAATCTCTCTAACTCAACCAAGCCACGCAGGTCGCCAAACCCAAGAGTATTGCCACAAGGTACCTGCAGAAAACCCCCACATCATAAGCACCCAAAGAACCGATCATATCCATTACCATACTGATCCAACCTACCACCAAGTTGTCCTATTTATCCGAGTCCCTTCCGAATTTGTCTTCAAATTGATACTTCTCTTTGCTAAAACACCACGATCTTTAACCACAATTCACTCCACGAACCCTAGCATAGAACCACAACGCCCTAAGGCCCATAAACCGTTGAATTCCCTCTTAAGTACCCCAAAATCACCACAACCAAGTCATCCACTCTAAGACCTTATGTAAATTTAAAATTGTCCCCTTTCCTTTCTTATACTGAAATGTATAATCCATAGTCATACAGAATTAATGCAAGTCCAGGCACCATCAAATGCAAATATTTGATTTTTTTTCCATACACAAGTCCGGAGGAATTCTCAATTGCTAAATGTAAACCTCAGACCTATTGAAACTTTCTCAAGGGTCACCCACTTTACTGAAATCTAAAAATATTGCACCGCCCAAACGGGCTGAAAGACACGTGCCTCATTAGCACAACACTACTCAAAGAAGTAACCCTGCCTTAATAACACTAATCCAATTCATACTCTGTGCGCACTACATCCTTCACAAATAACAACTCACTCATTCCATGATTTTCATATATTCATAAGTGCAATATAACCCGTATCCAGAAATTTTCTTACTCAATTATTCTCGAACTCCACCTCTGCAAGTCATCACTGATTCCCAAGTATACCTCAGACCAAAATAAAAATTTGACATATAACCATAAATTGAATTGTGAATAGCAGACTACCCCACTTGGCTCAAAATCATAAATTCAAACACTCGATAACTCACAATATCCATACTCTATTACTGTCATAATACCGTAGTCAGTTCAACAAAAATTCTTCTCAAGCTCATACCACGCCAACCATAAATATCTCAATCGTCCGCTAAGCTCGCATTCATTCTCTTAACACTCAAGTTAACTTTCTCAACTAGATTCAAATTCAAATCTCAACACATATGCCTTGCTGGCAGAAAAGAAACTCTCAACTCGCATTATAAGGAACATACCTACGTAGATTACTCCGTAGGGGATGACCCACCTACTTAGCCTCAAATTGGTATCTTGTTATACCCTTTCGCAGTTACAATTACTATGAAATCACTTAGTCTATATGAGTCCAAACTCATTAACCAGACATAAGAATTTAATTTGCCCCAAAATTTAACAACGTGAAAGATCCTTCAACACATTCATACTCGAGAGTGTACGTCAAATTAAGCACCCAATGGCCCTTTTTTGTTTTTTACATTTCAAGGAAAACACTTCTCGTCACATTCAAATCGTCTTAACACATCCCGTAGTAACATCATACTCATCACAAAGCCATTTCTCTGCTCATCGAGTCACAAGTTCCCCTCGTAGGGACAATACCGAACATATGAGTCCAAATGTACAAGTTGCAACTAAAGCTACCGATCTTAAGCTGCGGTATAAACCTGGACTCAAGTCCTCCAGACTGGCCTATCACCGAAACACATAATACACATCTCGAACCTCTTTCATAGAATCACAAGTCGGCGATGCACAGCTGATACCGAGCACTCATGTACGCATACGAATGTGTCGAAGGAATTCAAAGAGTTATGTCTCAAGCTGAATCAATTCTGCACGATAAGGAAGAAAAGATGGGAAGTATATATCCTAAATGCCATGTAGCCTCTCGAAGATAGGTATGGACGTCATCATACCAATCCTCAAGACTCTACTAGACACTTGCTTATGACTTCTAGAACTTATGAACCTAGAGCTTTGATACCACCTTGTCACAACCCAAAATCCAACTAGTCGTGATGGCACCTAACCCAACCCGCTAGGTAAGCCAATAACACTCATTAAAGCTATTTAAGAAAAGAAAAATCTTAATCTTATACATTCCCCAAGAACTGGTAGTACAAATCATGAGCTTCTAAGAATAGAATTTACAAAACTAGTATAACATAATACATTATCTGTTCGAAATGTACATGGACATATTGTTATAAATCTAAGGCTACCATGAATAAGAGGCAGCTACAACCGGAACGCAGGTACATCTTCAGATCCAGCTCCCAACGAACACAGCAACATCATCAGCCAATATCTGCACGCAAGGTGCAGAAGTGTAGTATGAGTACAATCTACCCCATGTACTCAAAAAGTAACAAACCTAACCTTAGGTTGAAAATAGTAACGAGCTTTTACCAAGGTCGGGTCCAAAATCAATAGTCTACAACAGTCCATAACAACGTAAAGCAAATAATACAAGAAGTAAGTCAGGGATAAAATGCTCAGCTAAATCATGATTTCTAAAAAAATAGTTCTTCCTTTCAAGTACATCAGTGAAAATCCAAATTGATTACCGAAGTTGCCAAAAATATGAATAAGTTTGAAAATAATAATTTTACCAAAATCATTCAATAATAAATGAGATGTTTTATTTTCTTTCCAGATAACTCGTGTAAAACAAATGCATCACTATGCCCATCTGTCAACATGTGTGAGAAATTATGAATGATGTGATATCGTACAGCATGAGGAAAATACATCTCTATGCATGTATGTCATGTGTACATGTCAATGCAATGTATCTCAAAGATGAATTCATGTACTCACACTCTCAGAGTACTCAATCTCACTTTCTCACACATTCCACTCATCATGCCCAATCACTCGGTACTGTATATGGCCAATCCGGCCCAGGGAAGATCCATCCCAGAATATACACATCAACTGATCATCAGTCATCCAGTACCGAGTAGGACCAATCCAGCCCGTGGAGAAGATCCATCTCTAGGTATATAATACTTCGGACAAGATCACGCTCACTGGGGGTGTGCAGACTCCGGGGGGCTCCTTCAGCTCAAGCGCTACAAACCGCACGGACAACTCACGTGCTATATAAAGCCTATAAGTCCTGATGCAGGCGGGAAGCCCCGATCCACATAATTATATATATATATATATATATATATATAGCCAACATGTCCCCGATCCTAAAAATATCCTAAAGCCAACATGTCCCCGATCCTAAAAATATCCTCACAGTCAGGCGCTCGGCCTCCCTCAGTCATGAATCTCTCTAGTCTCTCTCTTATGGGCTCACAATGTCATGAAAATAGCCCGAAAATGATGATATGATGTATCAATAAATAACAACAGAGACTGAGATATGATATGCAATGAAATGAATATGACTGAGTATGAAATTTAAATTTAAACAAATAATTCACAGCAATATGACCTCTGTCGGTCTCAATTATACTGGCACATAGCCTCAACATGATTTTAATATGATTCTCAGCTCAATTTCTTTAACACATAAAACTACATAGAAAATGCCAAGATTATGACTACAAAATTCCACGGAACCAATTACGTCACAATTTCTATGATGCACGCCCACACGCCCACACGCCCGTCACCTAGCATGTACGTCACCTCCCAATAATTTACATAATACATATATTCAGGGTTCATACCCTCAACTCCAAGATTAGAAGAGTTACTTACCTCGAAAAAGACGAATCCAATGTCGAGCAAGCTAAACAATGCTCCAGAACTTCCATTCTACGCGTATCAACTCCTGAACAGCTCAAATCTAGCAACAATAAATTTGATTCAGTCCACACAATTTATAGAAATTAATTCCATATCAAAATACCAATATTTTTCCAAATAATCCGAAATTACATTCCAAAAACGCTTGTGGGGACCACATCTCAAAATCCCACAAAACTCACAAAATCTGATAACCCATCTATTTACAAGTTCAACCATACTAATTTTACAACAATCCGACTCCGAATCGATATTCAAATCTCAAAAATTCATATTATGAACTTTAGGCCAACACCCCTAATTTTCTCTTTAAATTCATCAATCAATTGCTAAAATGAAGATAGATTTATGGAATATAATCACAAGGGAGTCAAAAACACTTACCCCGAGTTGTGTGAAAAACTTTCTCTCCAAAATCGCCCAAATCGAGCTCCAAAATCCGAAAATGGTGAAAAATAGTGAAACCACGAACTTAAAGGGTTCTACCCAGTCAATCCGCACCTGCGGACAAGAGGTCGCACCTGCGACCCCCGCTTCTGCGGCAAAAATGGGCGCATTTGCGAGCTAGGCCGCTTCTGCGGATACAATTATGCACCTGCAAGCACTGCCCAATTCCCCTCCTGGCCGCTTCTGTGACTGATTGCTTGCACATGCGGCTTCGCACCTGCGATCCAACCGCCGCAGGTGCGAAAATACCAAAAGCAAAAATTCTAGTAGTGGTTTTAAGTCCGAATTTGATCCGTTAACTATCCGAAACTCACCTGAGGCCCTTGGGACCTCAACCAAACATACCAACAAGTCCTACAATATTCTACGAAATTATTCGGACCCTCAAATCACCTCAAACATCGCTAAAACCACGAATCATACCCCAATTCAACCCTAATGAACTTTGAAATTTTAAGTTTCCACAAACGACGCCGGAACCTATCAAAGCAAGTCTGATTAACCTCAAATTTTGCACATAAGTCACAAATGACATAACAGACCTATTAAAATTTTCAGAATAGGATTTCAACCCCGATATCAAAAAGTCAACCCCTGGTCAAACTTCCCAAAAATTTGATTTTCGCCATTTCAAGCCTAATTCCACTACGGACCTCCAAATAATATTTCGGACACACTCTTAAGTTCAAAATCACCATACGGAGCTATTGAAATTATAAAAATTCAAATTCGAGGTCCTTTACATATAAATCGACATCCGGTCGATTTTTCTAACTTAAACTTTCCATTATGAGACTAAGTGTCTCAATTCATTCTGATTGGAATTCAATTCCTAACATTTAGAATTTTTTTCTAGACATAAATCTCACATCTACACACGGAATGAGTCTGAACAAGCTACATCGAGCCATAACCATAACCACAAATATAATCACCTAACATATTACACAACTCGCATGCTCGTAGCAACATTCCTGATCACATTAACTACTCCAAAACCAACCAAGTACTAGTATTAAACCCCATATCAAGCCAAACTTCATTCCAAAACCTCCGTACACTGTTGATAATAAAAGAAATATGTAGAAATCTCATGACCCCTTATCACATCAACAAGTCATGGAGCTTTCTCGCCCCAACCAGAACCATAATCACTTTCTAAGCTGACTTTCAATACTATCCTCCTGAATATACCTTAATCAAACCTGATAGTACCCATTCTAGGTCCAATGACCTTATATTATTAAACACACCTATCCCACAGACATGCCACACCAATATAACTCAGAGCCACCAACCGTGCTATCAGTGCAACAATACGCAATAATTTAAATGTACTCAGTCATGGAAAATGACTCAAATGAGGGAACTACCCCGCAAGATTAACAAGTACCGCTATAACGAAATGCTGGAAATCCATCACACCGTAGAACTATCACACGATTCTAACACAAGGTTCATACCTTAACATAATTCCGCTGCAATGCGTGACCCCATCCAAACGCTGGTCCATATTATTTACCTCGAGCCACCCTGCTTGAAATCAATAACCACGGAGAGGCAAATGACACAATGTCACACAAAACCAGAAAGAACCTAACCAATACGTAATTGATGATGCAATACCTAAATACTCATCTCACTCAAATTCCGCCATAAGGCCCCTAATAGAATTGCACCATGTGTGCATATAACCGATGAATCACAACTCTTCTTAGCATAGAAGAGTAACTCACAGATCACTTCAGAACACGAATAATTTCAACATCAACCGAATGGCATATCCCTCAACAATAATAGTATGGAGCCAACCAATCCGATTCGGTGTAGAATACACATCCTAATTAGGCCTACCAATGGACCCCCAAATCAACTCCGGGTACCCACATATGGATAAATAACCTTCCGAAAGCCTACAATGACTAAATCATAACACATACTATCATCTAGCTAGCTTCGGCCATGACTTCACAGTCCACAACCATGAAAATAACCTGCTTTTGAGAACTCCCAGTTTTCAAATCCATAGAACACATGAATCACCATATCGGATCCCAACTCCACCGCCAGAATGTCTAACACATCTCTCATACACGATCATCCCATGAGGAATACTTCTAAAATTCTTCCGTGCCACATAGCAAAATTTGAATATCAACAGTCGATCAACCAGGAGAGTGTCGCAATACCTATGAAATATCCATAATTCAAAATATAGTGCGCCTTCTGAAATGTACACTCTAATCATGCAATACCAAATAGTTATAGCATTCATCTAAATATCGAAAACCTAATGAACTTTAAAATTTCAAGTTTTCACAAACGACGCCGGAACCTATCAAATCAAGTCTGATTAAGCTCAAATTTTGCACACAAGTCATAAATGATATAACGGACCTATTAAAACTTTTAGAATCGGATTTCGACCCCGATATCAAAAAGCCAACTCCCTGGTCAAACATCCCAAAAATTTGACTTTCGCCATTTCAAGCCTAATTCCACTACGGACCTCTAAATAATTTTCCGGACGTGATCCAAAGTCCAAAATCATCATACGGAGCTATTAGAATCTTAAAAATTTAAATCCGAGGTCGTTTACACATAAATCGACATCCGATCGACTTTTCCAACTTAAGCTTTCCATTATGAGACTAAGTATCTCAATTCATTCTTAAATCTCTCCGGACCCGAACCAACTAACCTGATAAGTCATAAAACAGTTGTAAAGCTTAAATTGAGCAGTAAATGGAGGAACGAGGCTGTAATACTCAATACGACCGGCCGAGTCATTACAGTCCCGAACAACTTCATAATATGTATTATGACCCGCATGTGGGGCCGACTTTGGTTTTCGAAAGATTCAGAATTTATAAAGCTTGATTTTCTAAAGTTTGACCGGAGATTTGACTTTTGAGCAAACGACTCCGGAATAAAATTTTGATGATTCCAATAACTTTGTATGGTGATTTCAGACTTCGGTGCATGTCCGAATTTGGATTTGGAAGTCCGTAGGACAATTCGGCGCATTTTTGGCGAAAGTTGGAAAATAGATGATTTTTGGGAAATTTGACCGGGAGTTGACTTTATTGATATCGGGGTCGGAATCCAGCTCTGGAAAGTTTGATAGGTCTATTATGTCTTTTAGGACTCGTGTGCAAAATTTGGAGTTATTCCAGATTAATTTGATAGGTTTCGGCTTCGAATGTACAATTGAAAATTCATTAGTTTTCGTTAAGCTTGAATTGGGGTGTGCTTCGTATTTTAGTGTTGTTTAATATAATTTGAGGCATAGACTAAGTTCGTGTCATATTATGGGACTTGTTAGTATACTTAATGTAATTTGAGGCATCGACTAAGCATGTAATGATCCAAAGGTCCATTTTTAGTTCTAGAGATCGAAATTCGATTTCGAGACTTTCGGAAGTTTTATAATGAATTATAGGAATGATCTGGAATGTTTTGTCTAATTTCATCAAGTCGTGATTGGGTTTTTAGCGCGAAACATGAGTTAATTATTTAACGAGCAAAATTGGTATCACATTGAGCAAATGAGCTCCGAATTGAGTTTCGATTGAACGACTTGGTTCATATTATTATTTGTGACTCATAAGAATAAGAATCGTTGAATTCCGAGTTTGTATGATGGAGTTAGAGCATTTTGAGTGAAATATTAAATTGCTGGTGCAAGAAGGTTCTGGTATGGACCTTTAGTGACGGGAAATGGACTTTTAGCTAGTGTTTGGCCATAGATTCCCAAATTTGTTTTGAAAAATCTGATTTGGGTGAAGTTTGGTTTGAAGATGAAAATGTGTTTGGACATGTTTTTTCAAAATATATTTCACTTTTATTTGAAAAAATATGAAACATGACTTATACCCACAAGTTCTAAAAACTATCACAAATACCCAATAGTACAAACAAACAAACTTGCTATCTTGTATATACAGAACCTTCATCAATACCATTCATTATCATTATCACAAACCATAATCCTGAACATAAATAAGTTTAATGAGAGGCAAGAGAGAAGATATGGTTTAGTTGGTCGTAATAAATGTGGGCTCTTTTACAAACTATAAAAGTTTGGGGTAACATTTAAAAATTTTAAAAAATGACCGTGTCATGTTTTGGCCCAAAATCAGTAATTGAGGTGATTTTGGAATTTCGGATTTTGCCAAAATGTGGGCAAAATATATGGCCAAACATGTGTTTGCTTTAGCAAAATTCATGGCCAAACGGGTCCTTAGTGACGGGAAATGAGTTTTTATTGAGTAGTTTTGTTTTTTAGCTCATTTCAACATTTTTGGAGCTAGGGAACTCGGATTTTGGCGAATGTTTAGAGGATTTTCACCAAATGAATTGGGGTAATTGTTTCCTACTCGATTTTCATTATATTTTATGATTCCATGATTATTTTCATCTTTTATTAGTGAATCAATTGGAAGAAAATGGGATTTTGCAAAATCTTTCAAAAATTAAAATTTAAGATTTAGAGGTCGATTCGTTATCGGAATTTGATAAATTTGGTATGGTTGAACTCATATCGGAATGGGTGTTCGTATTTCATGAAAATTCTATCGGGTTCCGAGAGGCGGGCCTCATATTGACTTTTGGTTGACTTTTTTATGTGAATTTTTAAGTCGGCGTTATATTATCCGAAATTATTTTCGATGAATTTTAATGAAGTTATACAATTAATTTGGATAGATTTGAGTTGTCCGGAGGTCAATTCAAGCAAGAAGGCTATTTTGGAATATCAGCCTAACTTCAAAAAGATAAGTATCTTGCCAAACCTTGAGTGGGGGATTTACCCCTTAGGCATTGAGTTGTATTTACCATTTGTGTAATGTGAAATCTGTGTACGTGAGGTGACGAGTACGTACTTAGTTTATATGTGCAAATTATGTCAGTTAAAATTCGTAAACACCCTTAACTATTAAATTGGAAATTGTTGATACTTATTAAATCCTTTATTGTCATGCCGCATTCCTTATTTGTCTAGTTTGTAATTTATATAATAATTTGGTGTGATTGCCACTTGGATTTTTATGTGAATTTTGTGTGTTTGTTGATTTGATATTTCTTGGAAACAATCACATTATGGATTTTTCATCTGCAAATAATTAAGTAAATAAGTTTAAATTGAGGCGTTAATATATTTATCAAAATTTGAATTTAAGAAGAGGTTGTTCTTGCTGAGTTATTCTTCTATCCTTGCTCTTGAATATTTACTTTGGGACTACGAGGCGTTTACTCTGGAGATCCCCATATCCTGCATATTTACTTTGGGACTACGAGACGGTACCTCGGGAAATCCCCCTGTCTTGCATATTTATTTTGGGACTACGAGGCGGTATCTCAGGAGATCCCCCTGTTGAGCATTTACATTTGGGTTTACGAGGCGATACCTTGAGAGCGCCCCTATTGTTTATCTCTATTTGCTGTGTTGTTGTCTTTCTGTAAATTCTCATTTATTCACTTATCAGTCATTTCATTATATTATTTTGTCTTCTACTTTGTGAATTATCCGTGCGGTTGTGATAAAGATATGGGCACGAGGTGCCGTGAGATATGAAAGTAGGCTGAGACCCAAGGTTTTTAGGATTTTGAGGTGAGGTGTCAACTGGTAATTTTATTTGAAAGAATTATATTCGACAGTTTTTATTTGAAACAATTATATTCGAAAGGTTTATATTTGAAAGAATTATATTCGAAAGGTTTTATTTAAAAGAATTATATTCGAAAGATTTTATTTAAAAGAATTATATTCGAAAGATTTTATTTAAAAGAATTATATTCGAAAGATATTTATTTGAAAGAAATATATTGGGAGGTATTTACTTGAAAGATATACATTTGTAAGATATTTATTTGGAGGAAGTATATTCGGGATATATTAAATTGAAAGGATTACATTCTAAAGATTTTTATTTGAAAAACTTATAGATAAAACATATATATATTGAAGGACTAGATTAATTGGTTGCACTTATTTTTATTATTCATGTGAGCAATATTTATGGTGTTCTTGCTGCCTTGTTGTTTATATCATTAGTTGGTTATTATTGCTATCAGTGTTATTTATTTTCTATTATTTTTGTATGCTATGTTGCACAGGTTATTTGACTAGTCAGTGTCTTGACTGTACCTCGTCACTACTCCACCGAGGTTAGTCTTGATACTTAATGGGTACCGACCGTGGTGTACTCATACTACACTTTTGTATATTTTTGTGCAGAGCCAGGTATTGGAGATATCGTAATCGAGCAGAGTTAGTGTGTTAATCGCAAGGATTCAAGGTAGAGCTACTTGGCCGTCACAGTCTCTTGGAATCTTTCCATTTTTATTGTACTATCACTCTTATTCGAACAGTATTGTACACTCGATTCTTGAGATCATTACATGTATTCAGTTAGTGTTCGTGACTCAATATTACCAGTCTTGGGAGGTTGTTATATTTGTTTCCGCTTTTGATTTTGACACTTGTATTAAATTACATGTTTTAAAAAAATGGCTCGAAATATAATTGTAATCGGCTTACCTAGTCTTAGAGACTAGATGCCATCACGACGCATGTTGTGGGATTTTGGGTCGTGACACTATCACCACTTGATTACAACCACGAACTTTTCTCTCAGGATTAAGTTCCATCATAAAATAAATGCTAAAAAACCCATTTAAACAGTCTTAAAACACTAAAATTAATGTTTTTCACTGCATAGCAGTGAGTATTGATCACTGGGTTGTTTCTGATAAACTTACCAAAATTTAGGTATCGAGAGGTCTAGTTAAAAGAGTAAAAAAGAGTTTGAGATGATTTGATGTCTCGCTTGATATTCCAGAATAACATAAGAAAATCTATGGTGCAAGAAAGATGAAGGAAGGTTGCGAGTAGTATAAATGAATATGTGTAGGTCGCAAGCTAAAGTATGGTAGAGCGACAAGGTTTTAGAAAGACATGAGCAAGGATTAGGAAGGGCAAGTGAGAAGGTGACGGGAATGGATAAGTCCTCGGGATTAAGCCCATGAAACCAAGAGAGCTAATGGTTTCTCTAAGTTATAGAAAGTTCAGTATAGCATGAATGAACTCAAAGGAGTCTAAGACTAATAGAATTTAGAAGAGATGAAATGTTGCCCTGGTAGTAGAATAAGGGTGTAATTGTGATAGATAAAGGATGACGTTTGGGCCTTCGATTGAGTAAGGATTTGAAAACAAAAGGGATTTCAAGAATTGTACAGGATTAAAATACCCACGTAAGTGAATCACATTGGGAGCCTATGAAATATGACTATGGAAGTATAGTATCGTTGATCAGTCTAATTAGTCCAGATGTCCCTGATGACACGTGGGCCCTAGTTGCAGTGTTACATAAGAGGTCAAGTTATCAGTGGTAGATTATGGATCAACG
>AWOL01S0072907.1:7101-33286 GCA_000715115.1 Nicotiana otophora | reverse complement strand
TCCTCAGCCTCTACCCCGGTCCTGGCCTCCCGCGGCTCTAGCAGGGGGCGCGATTTTCTGGTCATCTGATCCAGCTGTACGTGTCCTCACCATCTGTGAGAGAATAGAAAGACAGAAATTTAGAATTCGAAACCAAAATCTCGCATGATAAGGAATCAAAGAAGTAGCTTTTCCTAATAGTTCCATAGCCTCCCGAAGATAAGTACAGACATCTCCGCACCGATCCACGAGACTCTACTAAACCTGCTTATGACTCATAACACCTATGAACCTAGAGCTCTGATACCAACTTGTCACGACCCCAATTTTTCTCTGTAGCATATCGTGATGGTACCTAGTCTCTAAGACTAGGCAAGCCTAACAAATTGCGGAAATTACTGAATATAAAACTGAACATAAATCTCAACACATGAAATAAAATTAGAAACTGCGTTCAAATAATTACAATTCCCAAAATTCAGTATAAATAAGTCACAAGCTTCTAAGAGAAAATACTAAGTGTCTCTATACATCGGAGTCTAAAGAGAATAAGGAAAACAACATAATAAGGATAGAGGGGGGGACTTCGAGGTCTGCGGACGCTGGCAGATATACCTTGAACTCTCCATGTACGGTCTAACTCATTGGTATCTGGTCTAGTAGGAAGAACCTGAATCTGCACAAAAAGATATGTTGAAGTGTAGTATGAGTACACCACAATGGTACCTAGTAAGTGCCAAGCCTAACCTCAGTCGAGTAGTGGCGAGGGCAGGTCAGGGCCCTACTAGAATAAAAGGGAATGAGGCAGAAAATATAATAATACAATGCAATGACTGAGAAATGAACAACAAGAAATTATAGAAAGGTAACAGCACGGCAAATAGAGGTTAACAACAGGGCACTCCCGAGGTATCGCCTCGTAGTCCCAAATGTAAATACACAACCAGGGAATCTCCCGAGATACCGTCTCGTAGTTTCAAAAGTAAATATGCAATAAGAGGATCTCCCGAGGTACTGCCTCGTAGTCCCAAAAGTAAATATATAATAGGGGGATCTCCCGAGGTACCGCCTCGTAGTCCCAAAAGTAAATACACGACAGGGGGATCTCCCGAGGTACCGCCTCGTAGTCCCAAAAGTAAATACACGACAGGGGGATCTCCCGAGGTACCGCCTCGTAGTCCCAAAAGTAAATAAGCAACTCATAAATTATGGAATAACGAATTTGCAGGAAGGAATCATACAGTTAAAGACTGAATACAAGATCACGGAAGCAAGTAACTCGACTAAGCATGTTGCACAAATTTCAAGTAACAGGTAAGACATATAGACATGCGATACTAGGCTAAACATGACAGGTACACATGCTAAGGCAACTCAGTTAAGGAATTTAAAAGAAGACTACTCAGCAAGAATTGAAAATTTCCACATTTAGCCCGTGTACGCGTCACATATCACAACTTGTTATAACAGTACCAAATCCTAAGGGAATTTTCCCACGCAAGGTTAGACAAATTACTTACCTCAAATCTCGCTTAATCAATAGATAAGAATGCCTTTTCCTTGATTTTCCTACTCCGAACGTCCCCAAATTAGCCAAAAGTAATTACATACTATAAATACAACTATAAGAAACGAATTTAAATAATGAAACTACGACTTTAGCAAAGAATCAAAAAAATCGCTCCAAAAAGTCAACCCGGGCCCATGTCTCAGAATCGGGTAAAAGTTTAAAAATACGAATACCCATTCGATATCGAGTTCACCCATACAAAAATTACATAAATCCGATACCAAAACCTCTATTAAAATCTCAAAATTCGGCCTAAGGATCTTCTACCTTTTCCCCCAATTTGTCAATCCAAATCCTTAATTAAATGAAGCAATTAATGATAGATTAGAGCATATTAATCAAAAATGAGTATAGAATCCTAACCCAAATGTTTCCTATGAAAATTCCTCAAATTTTCGCCTCAATCTGAGCTCTCTTAGTCCCAAAATGAAAATGAGATCAAACCCTCATTTTTCCCTTTTTCTGCCTAGTCAAACCGCATCTGCGGCCCAAGAATAGCTTCTGCGATGCCTCAGCTGCGTAAAATCATTGCAGGTGTAGAAAACACTTAAGTACTGGACTTCCGTTTCTGCGGTACAAGGATCGCACCTGCGACCCAAAGCGCTTTTGCACTCCTGCTATCGCAGAAGCGAAGGTGCTTCTGCGGAAAAATTTTCCGCTTCTGTGACCACTGTTGGGCAAGGCCAGCTCCGCATCTGCGACTCGAAGCTCGCTTATGCGAGTCCGCACCTGCGGCCAATCCCGCCGCAGGTGCGATGACACCAGAAACATCCCAGCATCAGCTATTCCTCTAAGTCCAAAAATGATCTGATAATGATCCGAATCACACCCGAGGCCCCCCGGACGTCAACCAAAAATACCGACAAATCATAAAACATAATACAAACTTAGTCGAGCCTTCAAATCACATCAAACAACGCTAGAAACATGAGTTGCACATCGATCAAGCCTAATGAACTTTAAAACTTCAACCTTCTACATCCGACGTCGAAACTTATCGAATCAAGTCCGATTGACCTCAAATTTTGCACACAAGTCATAATTGACATCACGGACCTACTACAACTTCCGGAATCGGAATCCGACCCCGAGATCAAGAAGTCCACTCCCGGTGAAACTTTTCAAAAATCGTCCCATTTTTCAACTTTTGCCATTTGACGCTAAAATGACCTGCGGACCTCCAATTCAACATCCGAACACGCTCCTAATTCCAAAATTACCCTACGGAGCTATTGGAACTGTCAAAACTACATTATGGAGTTATCTTCACACAATTCAAACTACGGTCAATGCCTAGGACTTAAACTCTCAATTTAGGGACTATGTGTCTCATTTCACTCCGAAACCAAAAATAAATCCTCCCGGCAAGTTATGTAACCACAAAATAAAATAGAGGGAGAAATAAATAGGAGGGCTAATACTCTCAAAACGACCGGGCGGATCGTTACAAAAAGTTATCACAAAGAGTATAATTTGCCGCCTTCTTTTTCTGGTAAGTACTCTCCCCACTTTTGATGTAATTTATATTTATATGAATGAATGTAATCAAAATGAAACAATCATATAATTCATTTATCCGGTTAATTAAAGTTTATTTACTTAAAAGTTGGAAGAACAAAACAAGAAAGATAGCATGCACACACAAGTTCCTGAAACAAAGAAACCACATTTTTTCTGAATGTGGATAAGGCTTAAACTTATGGAACATACTAATGCATTGGCTCCAAATACAACATCCTTATGCTTGCTCATGGCATGTCAGGTAGCAATGGATTTTAATGAAGACAATACAGAATATATCTACACCATGTGGATCAAGCGGAATGCAAGGTTCGTTGAATAGAAAGAAACTGCATGGGAGGCCTTACCTAGGAGGGTGGCTTGTATGTGCAACATTAAAGCTGAAGGCTATATAGAGTACTACCTAGTAGGTGTAAATATTAAGTAGTTAACAAGAACTTGAGATTACTTGTGCAAATGAGGATAAGATAGAATAGATGGGCAAGTTATTGTGAAGTTGTTTTCCAGTTTTTTGAAGCAGGTCCGACCTACTCTGCTTTATTTTACATTGGTGGTTAATACAAATTGTTTAATTACCAAAAAAAAAAAAAAAAAAAAAAAAAAAAAAAAAAAAAAAAAAAAAAAAAAAAAAAAAAAAAAAAAAAAAAAAAAAAAAAAAAAAAAAAAAAAAAAAAAAATGCAGCCACACTATGCCCTTTTTGAAAGGTTTTTATTGTTATTGCTTTAGTGTAACAAGTAAATGTCGCGTTCATTTTTTGAGAATAAAATACAAAAGAAAAATACAAATATTAAAAAAAGTAGTATTTGAGTTATACAATAACCAGAGTTTAACCTCCTCTTTTGTGTTCTCATTCAACAAATACAATCTTCTCTCTCAGCAAATCAAAAATTACTATAAGAAGGTATTGAAAATAAAACTTATATTAACTTTTGTGTTTTGTAATCTCAAATTGATATAACATCATTAAAAACGCAAAATATTAATATTTAAAATGTAATATTTCTCTTCTATTATCTACAACTTTTAAATTCAGCATACTTTTAGCTAGCGTTTGGATATAGATTTGATTGAAACTTGAAAAAAGAGTTCTTGAAGTTGTGTTAAAAAATAATTTTTGAAAGTTAAAATTGTCTTTGGACATGCATTTTATTTGGAAAAAAGTTAAAATTTTGTGAGTGAAGTAATTTTTTTACCCAAAAACTGTTGTAAAACCAGTTTTTGGAAACTTGAATTTTTTTTTAAAAAACACTAATCATATTGCACGAAAAACAGTCTTTTCAATAATCTTTTTGAAAAACAATAGACAAAATCTATGGCCAAACTAAGGTTGTCCAACGAGACGGGTCGGGATAGGATGGGACGGGACCAAATAATCGGGTCTGGACCGGACGGGCCTAAACGGGACGGGATAAACAGGACGAAATAGTAGGCCCATCTCATCCCACTAACAAACAGGATGGGACAGAACGGGACGAGACAGTTCGTAGGCCCTAAGTGGGCCTTTTTAAAATTTTTAAAATTATTTAAGCATTAAATTTGGCAACGGCTAATTTTTTTTATAGATAGCAACGGTTATTTTTTTAAAGTTAACAATGACTAAATTTTTAGAGTTTGCAACGGCTAGTTTTTTAACTTATTTAATAAACTTAAAACTTAATAAATTATAAAGAAACTAAGTAAAGAACTATAAAATATTAAAACAAAAGACTTGTAACGAAATATTTTAGTAATTACAATAGAGTTGTAATTTATTTAATATAATTTCAAGCCGTAAAGTAACTAAGTAAGAGTGTAAGACAATTCATTAAAAACAATTCAAGGCTTAAAGCCTTTTATTTTATTAATAGAACTTTCAAATTTTTACATATATATACAGTTCTTTTGAAGAGCACCTAATCTACGTAGTCATCTTCTAGGAAGAGTTCTATTTGAACTAGGCCTCTTAGTAGCCAATTACAAATTATCATACTAATATTTATAAGCTCCTATATAGCTTCGTTGTAACTAATCTATAATTTCTCTCGTACACTGTTTTAGAATTGGCAATGTTGATTGATGTTCCATGAGTTCCATGTCATCATCGCTAAAATTAAAAGTTGGGAGGGGTGTTTTGGAGGGGTCGGGGGGCAAATATGGCCATTTATAGCCGTTGGCAATGACTTATCTTGCAAAGAATATCGTTGCCCAACGGATCTTTTTAAAAAAATATTCACGCAGGCTGGTGGGACAGACGGGACGAGACGGGATAAATGAGACGAAATGAGCAGCATGTCTCATTCCGTGTACCATTGAATATGAGCCCATCCTGTTTAGAATTAAGTGGGCCGGGCCGGGATCGGGATGGGACCGGGATGGTCCGGGCCGACCCGTCCGTTGGACAGCCATAGGCCAAACAGGAGCTTAGTTTTCAATGAATTTGTTAGTAATTTTCTTTTTTGTATTTTATGATATTATATAAATTTCAAGAATACAAACTTTTAAAAAATTCAAGACAGAATGTCTTCTTCTTCTTTTCTTTTCAAATTAATAAATACAAATCAATATTCAACTTTGTTTGAAACTTAAAAATTCGAATATTGGATACAGTATACAATTGAGAAGGAATCCAGATATATATAGTAGTAAACGCTCTAAATAATTCATATTATGATTAACCAAAATGTATGTTATTATTAAAAATTCGAAAATTGGATACAGTAACATTATACAATTGAGACGGAATCCAGATATATGTAGTAGCATCCGCTCTAAATAATTTATATTATGATTAACCCAAATGTATGTCATTTACATAAGTGTTAAATTTATTTTCATAGAAAAGAGGGTATGATAAATTTATATATTTTTTGGACGATCACGCGAAGCGCTTAACTAATTTGTTTGCTTAATTATTGTAATATTTAGTCTAGATCAAGTAATCAAACAACATTGGAAGACAAAACCCCTTTTTTTCTAAATTAAGATTTTCAGTAAGAAATCTATAGCAAATAAATTATTCAAACAAACAGAGTTAGATTGGTAAAACCAACGGGTTGAGACCCATAAAGTTATTTTGAAAAGCCTCAGTTATGCATCAAACAGTTCAACTGCTACTTAGGATAGAGGATATCAGAAACATTTCAAAACCTTTCACCTTCTGGCTGCCCAATTTTACTAGTCCGCTTTCGCATATTAAGAAAAAAAAAATATTTTTTCTGTTTTGTTCTTAGTATTAATTATTTATTCCAAATTATTTTTCAAATTCACTAAGACTGTACACCAATTAATATGGGTATCATGATAAATTATATATACTTTAATTATTATTTGTTAAGGGGTGTGCAAAATCAATAGTGAACAAGTAAAAGCGAACGGCGGGAGTAGCTCTCGCACAACATAAACCTACAGGGGATATCATTCATTTTATCTCTTGGTGGGACGACTTTTTATTTTAACAATCTAATTTTATTCATTTTTGGCCATCTGCCTTTTACGTTATTTTCTCAAAGGTTCAGTTTTCTATGTCATTTGGATATCTCAGTTACAAAAAAGTCAAGAACATGAAATTGGACTTAGAGGAAATCTGGATTTTTGACTACTGGTGTGATCGCACCTGTGAAGTTTTTTATCGCAGGTGCGAGGCCGCAGGTGCGAGCTTGACATCGCAGAGGCGTGTTTTGGCTGGACTGGAGGAATGCTCAGGTGTGAGATATTCTGTCGCACCTGCGATAGCGCAGATGCGAGAAAAGGAGCGCAGGTGCGAAGGGCGTGAGGCAGGCATTTTTCCATAGGCGCGGAGCTATAGTCGCAGGTACGACTCCACAGATGTGGAGTCATGTTCGCAGAAGCGAAGGCAGGGCCTTCGGGGGGCAACCGCAGAAGCGGTGTCGCGGAAGCGAAAATGGGTCGCAGGTGCGAAACTCCTGGGCAGTGTATAAATTGAATGGTCCGACATTTCTTCTAATTTTTGGACCTTTCAAGCTCGGTTGGGGGAGATTTCACGCGAATTCTTGAAGTAAGTTACTTACGACCATTTTTGTTCAATAATAGTTTAGAAATGTTACTTACCTCAAAACATAAAAATCACTACTCTAATAATCCTTTGCCTAGAGAATTGGCCTCGGAATGCCTCAAATCTAGTCACAAACAATTCAATATACTCAACACAAGCTATATGAATCAATTTCCACATGAAAATGCTAAGTTTCCAAATTAAAATCTAAAAAGTCAACTCAAAAGTCAACAGTGGGGCACATGTCTCAAATTCCGACAAAAGTCGACCTCCAAACCCTCAATTAAAGTCTATGAAATTTTATACAGATTTCCAACTCAAATACTAATTAAATGAAGAAAACAATGACAGATTCATATATATTAACCAATTCTGAGTTAGAATCTCTTACCCCAACAATTTCCTTGGAAACTTTTTCCAAGACTCGCTTCAATCCGAGCTCCCAAAGTCTCAAAAATGACAAAAATGTAGGAACCCCTCTGTTTTGTGTTTTGTCCAGTGCTTTCGCTTCCGCGATACCGCCTCTGCGGTGAAGCTTTCGCTTCCGCGAAGTCACACCACGTACCCGACTCACGCACCTGCGCTCCCAAGCTTGCACATGCGGGTGCGCTTCTACGAGCGATCGTCCTCTTTTTCGGTCCAGTCCCCAAATTCCATTTCCGCTTCTGCGATAAGGTTTCCGCATCTGCGAGCTCGCAGATGCGGCACACCCTTCGCACATGCGATTGTCAAGTAGCCTATCTAAACTTGCACATGCGATGTCTGAGTCGCTTTTGCGTGGTCGCACCTACGGAAAAACCTCTCACAGGTGCAATTGCACAAGAACTGAAGCTTCAGCATCTCCCAAGTCCAATTCTCAGCTCGAATTCAATCCAAATCAAACCCGAGGTCCCCGGGACCTCAACAAAATATACCAACACGTCCTAAATTACGATACGAGCTTAGTCGAGGCCTTCATGGTATTGCATCACATATGACATGCACATTGGCATATAGAGATAGAGTTATCATATTCCTCATATTATTCACACTTGACATATTTTATTTGTTATGAGTTAAATTGTAAAACCTGAAAGCATGTCTACATTTTCGTACTGTTATTTCTATATTTGGACTGTACCTGTTGAGCTCGTCACTACTTTCTGCCCAGAGGTTAGACTTGTTACTTAATGAGTTAGTTGTACTCATAATATACTCTGCACTTCGTGTGCAGATCCAGGTACTTCCGGGCATGGTGGTTGCTGATTTCAGAGTTTTATCAGTTCGGAGATTCTCGAGGTAGCTGCTTTGGCGTCCGCGAACCTTGACTCTCCTTCCTTTCAGTTATTTGTACTGTTCTATATTTCTAGACAGTGTTTTATAAATCAGACTATGAACTCATTTAGATGCTCATATACTCAGTGGCACCGAATTTTTGGGAACGTTGTATTTAGTTGCGGTATTTTGTATCAGTAATTATGGGATTCTTCTATTAAATTTATTTATTATGATTTTCAAAATTAATGAATTTTGTGATTTATTGTGGTTGTCGGCTTGCCTAGTATTAAGATAGGCGCCATCACGACATGTGAGATTTTGGGTGGATCCGAGAAAGATAGAGGCGGTTCAGAGTTGACCCAGTCCATCTTCAGCTACTAAGATTCGAAGTTTTCTCGGCTTGGCCGGATATTATTGTCGCTTTGTGGAGAGTTTTTCGTCCATTGCAGTACCTATGACCAAATTAACCCAGAAAAGTGCTCCATTCCGGTGGTCGGATGAGTGTGAAGAGAGCTTTTCGAAGCTCAAGACTGCCTTGAGCACAACTCCAGCTCTAGTTTTACCTTCAGCGTCGGGTTTTTATATTGTGTATTGTGATACTTTTCGGATTGGTATTGGGTGTTTCTTGATGCAGGAAGGTAGAGTGATTGCTTATGCTTCGCGCCAGTTGAAGCCCCATGAAAAGAACTACCATATTCATGATTTAGAGTTGGCGGTCATTGTTCATGCATTGAAGATTTGGAGGAACTATCTCTACGGTGTGTCTTATGAGATGTTTACGGATCATCGGAGTCTCCAGCACTTATTCAAACAAAATGATCTAAATTTGAGGCAGCATATATGGTTGGAGCTGCTAAAGGACTATGATTACTATTTTGCATCATCCCGGGAAGGCCAATATGGTGGCCGATGACTTGAGTAGAAAAGCGGTGAGTATGGGTAGTCTTGCATTTATTCCTGTTGGTGAGAGACCATTTGCATCAGATGTTCAGGCCTTAGCCAATCAGTTCATGAGATTAGATGTTTCGAAACTCAGTCGGGTTCTAGCTTGTGTGGCTTCTCGGTCTTTCTTATATGATCGCATCAGAGAGCGTCAGTATGATGATCCACATTTACTTGTCCTTAAAGAATCGGTTCAGTACGGTGATGCCAAGGAAGTTACTATTGGAGATGATGGGATGTTGAGGATGTATGGTTGGATCTTTGTACCCAATGTAGATGGGCTACGTGAGTTTATTCTTAAGGAGGCCCACAGTTCGCGATATAGCATTCAACCGGGTGCCACAAAGATGTATCATGACTTGAAGAAGCATTATTGGTGGAGGAGGATGAAGAATGATATAGTGGGATTTGTAGCTCGGTGCTTAATTGTCAGCATGTGATGTACGAGCATCAGAGACCGGGCGGATTACTTCAGAGACTTGAGATTCCGGAGTGGAAATGGGAGCGTATCATCATGGACTTCGTAGTTGGGCTCCCACGAACTTCGAGAAAGTTTGATTCTATTTGAGTGACTGTGGATCTGTTGACTAAGTCTGCGCATTTTATTCTAGTTGGGACCACTTATCTTCGAGAAGCTACTAAATTATTAGGAAATTTTCACTTTTTTCATTCATGTCATGCGGATTTGTTGAATTTGGAGTTTGAGCCTTTGTATATCTATTCTCTCACAGATAGTGAGGATGCACTACTGAGTTAACTGAACAGACACCCCCACCCCCTGCTAGAGATGTGATAGGCCGAGGCCGAGGTAGAGACCGAGGTCGAGGAAGGGCACGCGCCGTAGCTAAAGCACCGGTCAGAGCAGCAGTTGAGGAGCAAGCTCCAGTTGGGAAACAGGCACCGGAGGCACCTGTTGTTACCCCCGGACTTCAGGATACTTTAGCATAGTTTCTGATCATGTTAGGTACATTGGCTCAGGCGGGATTGATCTCCTTTGCACCAACTATTTGACAGATAGGGGAAGGAGATCATACTCTTACTACCTGTACTCTAGAGCAGCGGGTTCACATTGGTCAGGTTCCGAGTGTAGTGCCGGTACAACCTGTTATTCCAGTTCAGCCTAAGTTCAGGCCAGGGGCATCAGAAGAGGAACAGAAAAGGCTTGAGAGGTTTCAGAGGTATAGTCCACCTACTCTCAGTGGCACAACTATAGAGGATGCTTAGGGATTTCTAGAAAAATGTCATTGTATTCTCCGCACCATGGGCATTTTGGAAGTTAGCGGAATTGCCTTTACTACATTTCAGCTGTTATGAGGAGCGTACCAGTGATGCCAGGTTTATGAGGAGGGAAGATCAGCCGATGTAGCACAACCCACTTGGGCTCAGTTTTCAGAGATGTTCTTGAAAGAGTTTGTTCCCCAGACTCTCTGGGATGCGTGGCGCACAGAGTTTGAACAGTTGTGTTAGGGCACCATGATGGTATCAGAGTTTGCCATCGGGTTTAGTATGTTAGCCCGCCATGCACCTACCTTGGTTCCTACAGCCAGATAGCAAGTCGGCAAATTCATTGAGGGGCTTAATTATGATCTTAAAATCTACATGGCTCGGGAGTTGCATACTGATACTCCATTTCAGCAAGTAGTGGAGATTCCCAGGATGTTAGAGCATGTTCGGGGTAAGGAAAGGGAGTCTAAGGAGACCAAAAGGTCTCAAAGTTCTGGAGGATTCAGAGAATTTTATTCTTCAGCTATGAACCATTATGGCAAAGGCTCAGGCAGTCGGCCAACCCAGTCCTCACTTCAGAGTACTCATGATGTTCCAGTTAGTACTTTTAGTGCACCACCGACATGGGGTTCTTAAAATAGTTATTCCAGTTATCTGGCACAGACTCAGCATGAGCAGTTGCGCCTGCAGAGGGGTTGTTATGAGTGCCATGATACTAGACACACCATGAGAGATCGTCCCAGACTTGGGAGAGGCGGATTTCATTAGAGCACTCAGTCTACAGACTCCGTTCCAGTTTCTATTCCACCTGCACAACCAATTAGGGGTAGAGGACATGCGGGTAGAGGGCGTCCTAGAGTGGGAGGCCCGACCCGTTAATGTAATTGCTATGGTATGACTGAGATGCTACACCAGATGGTATCGTTACAGGTATGATTTTGATTTGTTATAGAGGAGCATTATTCTTATTTTGATTCGGTTTTGCTTATCGATGTGAGACCTCCTATCATGCTCAACACATGGCGGGGTTTGTGATTGTGTACTCCACTCATGTGTTTATTCCTGTTGTGAGATTTTATGGTGTTAGTCCATGTCTATCTTTTTGTTTATGTTCACTACTGAGAGATATGAGGCTAGAAGTGACTTTTTGTTACTCGGTACAGTGAGTTTTGATGTGCATTCTGGATAGTTGGTTGCAATTTGTGATTTAAATGCCTACCGGTATGGGGGGCTCATTATATATTATGATTTTGTTAACAGAATTGTTTTTTTTTTTTTAAAAGGTTTGGGTTGGCACGATGTGTATACTACTTGTGATATAGAGTGGAGGATGGGATCCTGGAGTTCCATATGGTTTGATATGTTTGAACCAGACTACGAGTCGCGGTGGAAGTCATATCAGGATGAGATCCTTGTGGGTAATTCATGTGGTATGTACCCGGGTGGCGTTAAATGTGACTGATGATTCGGGTGAATAGTTATGAGGACTTCTATCTCGTGTTTGTTATTAGTGTTGTGAAGAGTTAGAATGGGGTTCTAACTGAGATAAGGCTAATTGTTGGTGTTGTGTTTGATCATGGACAGCTATTGTGGTCAGAGTTATTGTTATGGGCCTATGTATGATGTGCTATGTTGTGTGGTTGTACCGTGCGAGTGTAGGCATGAGTTGTTACAGCAAGTTGAGGCTGATACTGTGTGTTGATGTGGGAATCAGGTCTTTTGGAAATGATCGGATGGTGAGAAATTTAGCTCTCCAATTGAGATGGTGTTATCGGGATTATGTCAACTAGGGTGACGTGGGATCACCCGCGAGTATATATGTAAAAAGTACATTCAGCAATTGATGAACTCGGAATAGTTCTTGGCACGTTCGAGGATGAACGTTTGTTTAAAAGGGGGAGAATGTAACAACCCGACCGATCATTTGGAGAATTAGCATCCTGTGCAGCGGTTTAAAGTCTCGAGCAGCTTTGTATTTTGTATTATGACTTGCCGGGGTAGTTCGTTTGATTTCAGGAATGTTTCGGAATGAGTTGAGATACTTAGGCTCAAAGTTGGAAACTATATCTGAAAAGGTTGACCGGATATTGACTTTTATGTAAACGACCCCGAAATATAATTTTGTTGATTCCAATAGCTTTGTATGGTGATTTTGGACCTAGGAGTGTGTCCGGATATTTATTTAGAAGTACGTAGTTGAATTTGGCTTGAAACGGCGAAAGTTGGAAAATTAGAAGTTTTAGAAATTGAGAAGTTTGACCAAGAGTTGACTTTATGGTTATCGGGATCAGGTTTTGGTTCCAGAAATTTTAATAGGTCTATTGTGTCATTTTTGACTTGTGTGCAAAATTTGAGGTCAATCGGACTTCATTTGATATGTTTCGACATTGAATATAGAAGTTAGAATTACTTAGTTTTCATTAGGCTTGAATTGGGGTACGATTCGTTATTTTAGCATTGTTTGATATGATTTGAGGCCTCGACTAAGTTCGTATCGTATTTTAGGATTTGTTGGTATATTTGGTTGAGGTCCCGAGGACTTCGGGTGGATTTGGGATGGTTAACGGACCAAAAATTAGACTTAGAGAAAATCTAGATTTTTGCATACTGGTGTGATCGTACCTGCAAAGCTTTTGATCGCAGGTGCGAGGCGGCATATGCGAGCTTGGCATCGTAGAGGCGAGTTTTGGCTGGGCTGAAGGAATGCACAGGTGCGAGATATTCTGACGCACCTGCGATAGTGCATATGCGAGAAAAGGAGCGTAGGTGCGAAGGGCGTGAGGTAGGCATCTTTCCACATGCGCGGAGCTATAGTCGCAGGTGCGAATCCGTAAATACGGAGTCTTGCTCACAAAAGCGAAGGCAGGGCCTTCAGGGGGCAACAGCAGAAGTGGTGTCGCAGAAGCGAAGAAATGGGTCGCAGGTGCGAAATCCCTCGGCAGTGTATAAGTCGAAGGGTATGAGATTTCTTCTCATTTTTGGACCTTTCAAGCTCGGTTTGGGGAAATTTCTGATGGGGATTTCACAGAAATTCTTGAGATAAGTCACTTGTGACTAGTTTTAGTCAATAATATTGAATATTCCGACTAGTTTACGTGATTTTGAGGTGTAAGTCGAGAATTTTGGCCTATGGATTTAAAAATAAGAATTGGGGATTTGAGGGACAAGTTGATATCAGAATTTGGTAAATTTGGTATGGTTGGACTCGTAGTTGAATGGAATTTCGTATTTTATAACTTTTATCGGGTTCTGAGATGTGGGCCCCACTGTTGAATTTTGAGTTGATTTTTCGGATTTTAATTTGGAAACTTAGCATTTTTATATGGAATTGATTCCTATACCTCGTATTGATTGTATCAAATTATTTGTGACTAGATTCAAGGTGTTCCGAGGCCAATTCGCGAGGCAGGGGCTTGTTGGAGTAGAGAGTTGCACGGTTTGAGGTAAGTAACACTTCTAAACTTGATTTTTAAGGTATAAATCCCTGAATTTTGTGTCATGTGATTGGTATGGAGGTGATACACTTACTAGGTGACGGGCGTGTACCGTAGAAATTGTAACTCATATCATATCTCAGTCGTTGTTGCTATTTGTTGATATATCATATCATCATTTTTGGGCTGATTTTCATGACATTGTGAGGCCGAGAGACTGGAGAGATTGATGACTGAGTGAGGCTGAGAGACTGATTGTGAGAATTTATTTACATTTGGGTTGGATCTGCCTTGTGCCGTGCTGAGTGATTGAGTGTGATGAGTGAGAATTGAGGCAGTCGGGTTAAGTACTCTGAGAGTATGAGTATGCAAGGCCTTCATTGTGTTGCATCACATACGACATGCACATTGGCATGCAGATATATAGAGATGTCATATTCCTCATATTATTCAGACATGGTCTATTTTTTCCTGTTTGAGCTTTAATTGTTATACTTGAAAGCATATCTACATTTCTGTAATGTTATTTTTATATTTGGACTATACCTGTTGAGCTCGTCACTACTTTCAGTCCAGAGGTTAGACTTGTTACTTATTGAGTTAATTGTACTCATACTACACTTTGCACTTCGTGTGCAGATCGAGGTACTTCCGGGCACGGTGGTTGCTGATTTCGGAGTTTTATCAGTTCAAAAATTCTCGAGGTAGCTGCTTTGTCGACCGTAGACCTTGACTCTCCTTCATTTTAGTTATTGTACTATTCTATATTTCTAGATAGTGTTTTATCAGTCAGACTATGATCCCATATATATGCTCATGTACTCAGTGACACCGGATTTTTGGGAATATTGTATTTAGTTGCGGTATTTTGTATCAGTAATTATGGGATTCTTCTCTTAAATTTATTTATTATATTTTCAAAATTAAAGAATTTCGTGATTTATTGTGGTTGTCGGCTTGCCTGGTATTGAGATAGGCACCATCACGACATGTGAAATTGTTGGGTCATGACACCGAGATGGAACTAAGGCAAACCATCACTGCCTTAGAGTGCAGACCCATGGAGGCTTTGAGTACTATCGATGCTATGAAGGCAAAGATAGAGTCACTCGAGGAGCATGTTGATGCTGGCGTGACCGAGGCAGCCAACAATGTTGTGGTGACAAGGGAGGCCAAGATCGAGGGTCGCAAACCCCCGGTGTTCAAAGGTGTTCGTGATGCACAAGAAGTGGAAAACTTCCTTTGGCACTTGGAGAACTACTTCAGGCACAGAAAAGTGAGGGACGACGAGCCCAAGATCAACATTGCCATGATGTACCTCTCAGAGAATTCCATGCTATGGTGAAGAAGAAATATGGCCTACATGGATAAAGGTTTATGTATTATAAGCACGTGGGATCAGTTCAAATCCGAGTTCAAGCGGCAGTTCTTTCCAAACAATATCCTGTACAAGGCAAGGCGTAAGCTTAGGGAGTTGAAGCAAATAGGGAGCATACATGACTATGTCAAGGAATTCACTACCCTTATGCTTCAAATCCCCAACCTAACCAATGATAACTTGTTGTTCCACTTCATGGACGGGTTACAAAATTAAGCTAAGCAAGAGTTGCAACACCAGCAAGTCGCGGATATAGATCAAGCCATAATGGAGGCCGAATCATTGATGGATGTCAGGCATTAC
This sequence comes from Nicotiana otophora, assembly GCA_000715115.1. Classification (NCBI taxonomy): domain Eukaryota; kingdom Viridiplantae; phylum Streptophyta; class Magnoliopsida; order Solanales; family Solanaceae; genus Nicotiana; species Nicotiana otophora. The sequence goes on along the minus strand of AWOL01S0072907.1, from coordinate 17,686 downwards.
AAGCACGACAAAGGCAAAGGCAAGGAGTCAAAGGTTAACAATATCAAAGGTGGGGGAGACCGTGGAAAAGTCAAGGAGATACAATAACAATACTCCAAGACTCAAGATTTCGAAAAGTCGAGTGGCTGTCAGAGCTATGTCGAGAAGAAGGCACAGTCTAAGAAGAACGGATGCTATATATGTAGAGTGTCGCACGACGTCAAGAATTTTTCGGACCTCAAGAGCCTCAGTGCCATGGTCCGTGAACGGAAGGAGCAGCTGTAAGGAGAGAGTTCGGGAACTACACAGTCGGGGATGATCAGATTATGTGGTGCTGTCAAGAAGCAAGCTATCCAACCTACCGAGAATGACAATTAGTACATGGATCTCACTATCAACAACAAGTCCACTCGTGCAATGGTGGATACTAGAGAAACTCATAATTTTGTGACTGGGGCTATCGTAAAGAGACTAGGATTGAAGCTTGCTCCAACCAACTCTCGCATCAAGACCGTGAATGTCGATCTACAAAATGCTAGTGGGGTAGCTAATGGAGTTGGTGTCGAATTGGGAAATTGGAAAGGTATGACAAACTTTACCGTAACCGCTATGGATATCTTTGACATCATACTAGGGCAAGAGTTCTTTAGACATTGTCATACTTTGATCGACCCCTACCTCCAATGTCTTTTGGTTATGGAGCGAGAAGGAGTTTACATGGTACCTACAATGACTATGCCATACGGCCAGCCAAGAATAACTTTCAGCTATGCAGGATGTCAAGGGGATCAAGAAGAGGGAGCCGACATTCGTGGCAACCATTGCAAGTTTGGAGGAAGACAAGGGTTTTCAAGAGACATTGTCACCTTGCATAGAGAAGTTACTTAAGGAAAACAAAGATGTCATGCCCGAGGAGTTGCCTAAGCAATTGCCGCCTAGGCGAGAGGTAGATCACAAAATTGAGTTGGAGCCAGGGGCTAAGCCACCCGTATTTGCCCCATATCGTATGGCACCGCCCAAGCTAGAGGAGCTCAGGAAATAATTGAAAGAGATGCTAGATGTTGGTCACATTCTCCCATAAAAGGCACATTTCAGCACACCAGTATTGTTCCAGAAGAAGAAGGATGGATCGTTGCGCTTGTGCATAGACTACTGAGCACTTAATAAGGTCACAATGAAGAATAAGTACTCAATCCCGCTCATTAATGGCTTGTTCGATAGACTTGGGCAAGCCAAGTACTTTACCAAGTTGGATATTCTCAAGGGCTACTACCAGGTTCGCATTGCAGAACGGGATGAGCCAAAGATAGCATGTGTGACGAGATATGGAGCCTTTGAGTGGTTGGTGATTCCCTTCGGCTTAACAAATGCACCGGCCACATTTTTCACCCTTATGAACAAGATTTCTCATCCCTACCTTTATTAGTTTGTGGTAGTCTACCTAGACGACATAGTCATCTACAACAACACGTTGGAGGAGCACATAGAGCACTTAAGGAAGGTTTTCCAAGTCTTGCGGGAGAACGAGTTATACATCAAGAGGGAGAAATGCGAGTTTGCACAATCAAAGGTGCAGTTATCAGGCCATGTCATTAGCAATGGCTAGCTACGCATGGACAAGGCTAAGGTACATGCTATCCAGGAGTGGGAGGAACCTATAAAGGTAACTGAGTTGAGATCCTTCCTTGGACTTGTTAACTACTATCGTCGGTTCATCAGTGGCTACTCACCAAAGACCGCACCATTAACTGAGTTGCTAAAGAAGAACAAGCCATGTGTTTGGACAGAGCATTGTCAAAAGGCGTTTGAAAGCCTTAAGGCAGCTGTAACAAAGGAGCCAATCTTGGCGTTACCTGACTTTGCCAAGACATTTGAGATGCACAGAGATGCCTCAGACTTTTCCATTGGGGGTGTCCTGATGCAGGATAAGCATCTCATAGTGTTTGAGAGTCGCAAGTTAAATGAGATGGAGCGGCGTTATACGATGCAAGAGAAGGAGATGACTGCCATTGTGCATTGCCTTCGTACATGGCGACATTATTTTCTCGGGTCGAGGTTTGTGGTCAATACTGACAATTTGGCTACTAGCTACTTTCAGACACAAAATAATCTCACACCAAAATAGGCTAGGTGGCAGGATTTCTTGGCTCGGTTTCATTATGTGATGAAGTATAAGTCGGACAAAGGTAACGTTGCAGCCGATGCCTTGAGCCGGAAATCCGAGCTCGCTGCCATCACTTCAGCAAGTTGGGACATTCGTGAGGATATAAAAGAAGGCATGCAACATGATCAAGCATCCAAACAGCTTATTGATTTAGAAAATCAAGGCAAGACAAGACGTTTTTGGGTAGAAGACGGTATATTGCTTACCACGAGTCGAAGGGTCTACGTGCCTAAGTTTGGAGACATTAGACGGCAGATCATAAGGGAGAGTCATGACATAATGTGGGCTGGTCATCCAAGCCAACATCGCACAAGGGCCTTGGTTGAGTCAGTCTACTATTGGCCATGCATGCAAGATGATTTAGAGTGCTATGTGCAGACTTGTCTTGTCTGTCAACAGGACAAAGTTGAACAACAATAACCCGGAGAACTTTTGGAGCCACTACCAGTTGCAAAGTGTCCATGGGAGAGTGTGACTATGGACTTTATTACTTGTCTACCAAAGGCTGATGGTTATGGTACTATAATGGTGGTCGTAGCTAGATTTTCTAAATATGCCACCTTCATGCCCGCCTCACCAGGTTCAACATCCAAGAAAGCTGCCAAGCTATTCTTGAAGAAGGTGGTGAAGTATTGGGGATTACCAAGGCATATCATTAGTGATCGAGATCCCCGCTTCACTCGGAACTTTTGGAGAGATTTATTCGACATACTTGGCATGGGACTTCACTTTTCCACTAGTTTTCATCCACAGACAGATGGACAAGCGGAACGGGTCAATGCCTTACTAGAATGCTACTTGAGGCATTATATAAGCGCGCATTAAAAAGATTGGGCAAGGTTCCTGGACATCTCCTAATTCTCTTATAAATTGCAGCAGAGTGAGTCCATGGGGTGGACACCATTTGAGCTAGCCACAGTCCAACAGCCACAAACTCCACATTCATTACCAGCCATGTTCGAGGAAAAGAGTATGGGGGCTTATCTTATGGCTAAGGGATGGGAGAAGCAGCTTGACACTGCTAAGTCCTACTTGGTCAAGGCAACTAAGAAGGTGAAGAAGTTTGTGAACCGTAACCGGTGTCCCATAGACTATAGAGTTGGGTACATGGTCATGGTGAAGTTCAACGCGAGACAGTTCAAGGCACTACAGGGCATGCATCAGAATCTGATTCACAAGTATGAGGGGCCATTTAAGATCGTCGCCAAGGTAGGCAAGATCTCATACAAGCTTGAATGTCATCATATCTTAAGATCTACCATGTCTTCCATGCTAGCATGCTTAAGCCATATCATGAGACAAAGATGATCCGAGTAGGGGCCAATTAAGTCGAGCGCCTATTACGATCACCGCCTCGCATGATCGGGAGATTGAGGCTATAATTGACCACTATTGGAAGCGGCAAAAATCCACTGTTATGTTCCTCGTCCATTGGAAGGGGCAATCACCGGAGGAGGCCACGTGGGAACGATATCAAGACATATGGCAGTTCAAAGATAAGATCTAAGAGTATACGCAGCAGCATTGCACCGCAGTCGCTGTAACATTAGGTGGGGGAGAGTGTGATGACCCACCACGTTATTATGCCACATAGGCATATATTAATGCCATGTAGAAGATTACATAATAGGAAGGCTAGTATTTGTGAGAAGATTCTAGAAAAGTGTGAACATTTCCTTAGGAAGACCCTAGATCAATATGGATTTACTAGGAAAGTCCTTGGAATCTTCTAGGTTTGTAGAGAGTTCTAGAGAAAGCCCTTATCTTGTAAATATTAAGGACTTGTATAATAATTAATATTTACATAATAACCCCTAGGAGACTAGTATTATCACGACCCAATTTCCCACTATAGGTCGTGATGGCGCCAAACGTCGTCATTAGGCAAGCCAACGGTGAACTACCAATTCAATTATTCATTTTATTATTTTTAAAATCGTAAGTCTTATTAAGTAAAGAATTAAATGTATTTAAAATCATGAATACTAAAAATATTAGTAAGATATAAAATAAAATATGACAATATCAAGCCGAACCATAAATAACCACTAGAGTATCCCAAAACCCGGTGTCACGCGTGCATGAGCATTTACTAAGGAGTACAATAATAATACAACATTTGTCTGGAATGTAAATAACCTAGATAAAGTAAATAGTACGATGAAGACTCTGTGGGTTGCGATACGTAGCTTGGAATGCAGGTCACCATAAAGTCTCCTCAGCAGTTGTGCCTACGCGCCAAGATGACCACCAAATGAACATGTCAGATCCTGCACATTTAGTGCAAAAGTATAGCATGAGTACGTAAATCAACGCGTACCCAATAAGTATCTAGCCTAACCCCGGAGAAGTAGTGACAAGGAGTAGACATCGACACTTACTAGTGGTCTAATAAATCAATATGATAACTCATAACAGATATGAGCCACAACAGTAGTAGTGAGGTAAAACTGTAACTAACATAATCTTCCAAAATTTCTTTTAACAATATAAATTTCTCAATCTCGTATTATATCTCAACAATTCAGAAATATCAAGTGCCAATATCAAACGGATAAGGAATACCATATAAAATGCCAGGCATCAGTAGAAGGAAAATCTCGTGAATATTTGGAATGCTAGCGATATGACGCACGATCATGCCGAGGTCGTACGGCCCGATCCAGAGTGGTGTGTACACTGTTGAGGGTCGATCTGCGCGAGCCAGAGATGCATCTCAATATACTGTCAAGGCGTTCGGCTCGATCCACAAGAAAGGAAGAAACTTATCGAATTACAATTCACGTGCTTACAACACAAATACATGTGTATAATAATGAATATAACCTTTACCGTTTATCCAATATCTTGGCAACAACTCAAGGTGATAAAGCTTGGCCTAATATATTCTCAAATCAATTTCAATTATAAATTCAATTAATTAAGCTAGCAAATTGAGTTCAAATAATTCAAATATTACATGATAAGATCGTAAGTCTACCCGAACATAAACATGATTTAGCTACGTATGGACTCTCGTCACCTCTGCGTACGTAGCACCCACAACTAGTAGCAAATAATAATTACGTCACCTAGGGGTAATTTTCCCTTCACAAGGTTAGACATGAGACTTACCTCGCTCTGAAGTTACACAACTGTCTCCAATGCCTCTCTAACTCCTCAACCAATGCCGAACGATTTGAAACTAGTCAAACAACGTGCAACCAATCAAAATATACCCAAAACTCTTATTTAATCAATTTACAATTCCCAACTCCGCTCGATAAGTCAACAAAGTCAACCATCGATCCCATGTGCCCGAATTTCGAATATTTTCAAAGATAAATATTTCCCATAGCATCACGAACTCAAGTATATAATTTATTCCCAATTTCATGTCCAATTTTATGGTCAAAATCCAAAAACACCATTTCTAGGTTTTCTTCAAAAAATTCCACAATTTCCATAACCTTTCATGATTTAAATCCACATATAATCCATTTATTTAACTCATAACACGTGGGAATCACGTACCTCATGATAGATGATGAAAAGCTTCTCTTTAAAAGCTCCAAAAATCGCTCAATTAAGTGAAAATGTGAGAGAAATGGGCTAAGTTCCGAATTATAAAGTTCACTTCTGCTGTAACGATCCGACTTGTCATTTTATGAATTAACGCCGCGTTCAGAGACTTAAGGCCTCGAAAAACTTCGTAATATGTATTATGACCCGCCGGTGTGGTCGAGTTTGATTTTCGGAAGATTCGGAATCAAATTAAAGGAACAATTCTTATTTAGAAGCTTAAATGGAAAAAGTTGACCGGAGAGTTGACTTTTGAGCAAACGACTCCAGAATGGAATTTTAATGATGTCAATAGCTCCGTATGGTAATTTTGGACTTAGGAGTGTGTCCGAAAAATTATTTGGAGGTTTGTAGTGGAATTAGGATTGAAATGGCGAAAGATGAATTTTTGAGAAGTTTGACCAGGGGTTGACTTTTTGATATCGGAGTCGGAATGCGATTTCGAGAGTTAGAACAGCTCTGTTATGTTATTTAGGACTTTTCTGCAAAATTTGACGTTATTCCGGGTTGGTTTGATAGGTTTTGGCGTGAGTTTTAGGAGTTGGAAGATTTGAAAGTTCATAAGTTCGATTCATGGTGCGATTCGTCGTTTTGATGTTGTTTGAGGTAATTTGAGAATTTGACTAAGTTCGTATGATTTTTTAGGACCTGTTGGTATATTTGGTTGAGGTCCCGAGGTGCTCGGGTGAGTTGCGGACGGCTAACGGATCATTTTGGCCTTTGAAAAATAGCTGATAGCTGTTGGCATTTTCTTCTGATTTTCCTTATACGCGATCGCGTAAGTTCGTCTGCGATCGCATAGAGTAATTTGGGCAGAGGTGACTTTGTTCTACGCGATCGCGTGAATGGGGTTGCGATCGCGTAGGCTTAATTGGGCAACAGAAAAAATTGTTCTATGTGATCGCGTGGGCAAGTTCGCGATCGCGTAGGTTGGGCGAGCTGTGTCATGCGAACGCGTGGCTAAGGCCGCGTTCGCAAAGAGGAACAGAGGGAGGAGCTTGGCAAACGCGCTTAATGCTTCGCGATCACGTCAGCAGGTTCGCGATCGCGTAGGGTAGCCGAGTCAGTGATTCACGATCGCGTGGGACTTTCTGCTATCGCGTAGAGTTAATTTTGGCAGTGTTGAAATTGGGCTTCGCGATCGCGTGAGGAAGTTCGCGATCGCGTTGAATAAATCACTGGGCAGTGAGTTTAAGTTCTGAAAATGGGTCCCATTTTCCATTTTTACCGATTTGGAGCTCGGATTGAGCCGAGTTTTGGGAGATTTTTAGAGAAAATAATGGGGTAAGTATTCTTAACTCAATATTGGTTAAATTACCCGAATCCATGGTTGTTTTTAATACTTATTCGGTGAATTTAGTTGAAAGAATTGTGAAAACCCTCTTGGTTTAAATTTAAAACTTGGAGGTCGATTTGTTATTGAAATTCGATAAAATTGGCATGGTTGAACTCATATCAGAATGGGTATTCGGATTTCATAAAAATTACGTCGGGTTCCGAGAGGCGGGCCCCGCGTTGACTTTTGTTGACGTTTTGAAATAAATTTTTAAGTCGACATATTATTATCCAGAATTATTTTTGATAAATTTTAATGAAGTTATACAATTAATTTGGATAGATTTGAGCTATTCGAAGGTCAATTCAAGCAAGAAGGCTATTTTGGAATATCGGCCTAACTTCAAAAAGGTAAGTGTCTTGTTTAACCTCGAGTGGGGGAATTACCCCTTAGGCATTGAGTCTTATGTGCCATTTGTGAAATGTGAAAAGCCGTGTACGCGAGGCGACGAGTACGTACTTGGGCTTATATGTGCAAAATCTATTGAATTAAAGTCTAAGGTATATTGTGTAGTAAAATGGATAATTGTTGGCATATATTTAATCATCTAATTGCCGTATCTCAAATCACAATTATTGAACTTGTTTTTATATGACAATTCGATGTAATTATTACATGTATATTTATGTGAATTCCCTGATCTGGATGGTTTGATATTTCTTGGAATTTGATTTTATTATGGATTTTCTCTCTGTAAGTAATTAATTAAATAAGCTTAAGAAGAGGTGTTTATATAATTATCTAAATTTGGATTAATGAAGGTGTGCCCTATGTTGATTATTTTTGTTGTCTCTATTGATTATTTTTGGGGTGTTATACGCATTGTGTGGAGTCTTCAGCTATTTGTTGTGAAATTAATTGACTTGGTTGTATCTTTGGAATTTTGGTTGTGGCCATTGGGCAAATTGTGATATGAATTAATTTTGTTATGTTGCCATGATAATTTCCCGTGTAAATTGTTGTGTTGTGTGAGTTATTATTTTGAGGAGATNATATGAATTGATTTTGTTATGTTGCCATGATAATTTCCCGTGTAAATTGTTGTGTTGTGTGAGTTATTATTTTGAGGAGATAAGGGTGGCATTTCACCATTGATATTATGTGGGTATAAGGGTGGCATTTTATTATTATTGTGTTTGTTGGAATATTGTGTGGGCGGAGAGATAAGGGAGTCTATAGGAGCGATAAGGGTGGCAATAGGAGCGATAAGGGTGGCTATTGGTATTGTCAGGACAGAGGGATAAGGGCGGCAATAGGAGCGATAAGGGTGGCTATTGATATTGTCAGGACGGAGGAAGAAGGGTGACTATAGGAGAGATAAGGGTAGCTATTGTCAGGGATGGTATGTGATGATGAGGAGTGGTTGCATTGGTGATTTTTATGTGATGTTGTGATTTTCCTTGTGTTCATTTTTATAATTTGTGCAATTTATCTTGTTGTTGGTAAATTGATAATAATCTGATTTATGTTGAAATTGGGAATCTGTGGCTATTGCCAGACAGATTATAAAATAAAATGTGGGCACGAGGTGCCGTGAGTTGATAATGATAATTGGCACGTGAATTGTCTGTGCAGTTGTGATATGAAATGAGGACACGAGGTGTCGGGGAAATATAATAATTTAATTATGGGCACGAAGTACCGTGGGAATATGAAAAATGGGCTGAGACCCGTGGTTGAATGATTATGAAATGAAGTGTCATATGGTGACTTTTTAATTGAAAGAATTATATTCAAAATATTTAATTGGAAGGATTTTTATGAAAAAAGATTTATTGGAAAGGATTACATTTGAAAGATATTTATTTAAAGGAAGTATATTTGAAAAATATTTATTTGAAGAATTTATATTTAGAAGAGAGTTATTTGGAAGAATTATATGTGAAAGACAATTATTTGAAGGACTTGATTTAACTAGGTTTAATTGTATTTATTTATGGTATTCTTGTTGTCTTGCTGTGCATATCACTGGTTGTTCTATGTTGCCCTTATTATTATCTGTTTCCTATTATTTTGTATATTATATTGCACAGGCTATTAGACTAGTGAGTGTCTTGACCGTACCTCATCTCTACTCCACTGAGGTTANTTGTGCAGAGCCAGGTAATGGAGATATCGGACTTGAGCAGAGTTAAAGCGGGATCGTAAGAATTCAAGGTAGAGCTGCTTGGTCGTCACAGTACCTTGGAGTTTTTTCATTTCATTATAATGTTAATTTTTAATCAAACAGTATTGTATATTCGGTCCTCGTGATCATTCCATGTATTCAGTTAGAGTTCGTGACGCAGTACTACCAGTCTTGGGAGGTTGTATATTCATATTTATTCCGCTGTTAGTTTTGATTACTTATTTAATTTTAAAAAATGGCTTAAAATGTAATTGAAATCGACTTACCTACTCTTAGAGACTAGGTGTCATCATGACGCATGTGGTGGGATTTTGGATCATGACATCTGCCCAGCGATCATCGCACCTGCGGTCACTTAACCGCATCTGTGGTCCCACAGGTGCAGTTCAAAGATCGCATTTGTGATTACCCTCTGCCTCCAGCACTTTGCTTTTGCGGACAAGGGTCCACTTCTACGGGTCTGCTTCTGCGTACTTTCTCTGCTTCTGCGCGTCTTCATCCTAAGGCCCCTTTTCGCTTCTGCGGAAAATACCTCGCACCTGCGGAAGCGCACTTATGCTTGAGCCTCCGCATTTGCGGAAAAACCACGCCTCCTCAGCTCTTTGCACCTGTGCTCACTGCCCGCATCTACAAGCTCGCAGGTACGGTAAGTCCCTCGCACCTGCGAATCCATATAGCCTCATCCCAAACCGCTTCTGCGACCCCTGGGCCGCTTCTGCGACCTCGCACCTGCGGCTAAAACCTCGGAGGTGCGATCGCACCAGAAGCCTAAAGCTTCAGGAATTCTTTAAGTCCAAACTCGATCTGATTCGCACCCAAGGTCCCCGGGATCCCATCAAATCATACCAACCAGTCCTAAAACATGACACAAACTTGTTCGAGGCCTCAAAATCACACCAAACAACATCCAAACTATGAATCGATGATCAAGATCTTTCATTCAACTTTCAAAGTTTCAAACTTTGCCGAACGAATCTGAATTACACTTAAACATCTCGGGATGATGCCAAACTTTACGTGCAAGTCGAAAATCACGATACGAACCTATTACAAGGCTCGAAACCCCAAGCGGTCACCGATAACACCAAAGTCCACTTCAAACCAAACTTAAAAAATTCTAAAACCTTCAAAATGCTGACTTTCCATAATAAGCGCCGAAGTGCTCTCGGGCCACCCGATACTCAACTCGAACACACACCCAAGTCCAAAATCATAATCCTAATTTCGAGGTTGTTTACTCAAAAGTCAAACCTTAGTCAACTCTTCTAACTTAAAGCTTCCGAATTTAGAATTTTCTTTCCAAATCAACTCCAAACTTTCCGAAATTCAATTCCGACTACGCGTACAAGTCATAAAACATGAAGTGAAGCTACTCGAGGATTTAAACCGCCGAATGACGCGCTAGAGCTCAAAACGA
>AWOL01S0072895.1:3298-32141 GCA_000715115.1 Nicotiana otophora | reverse complement strand
TTCTTATCATCTCAAAGATAATCTCTTCTTGGACTTACGTCGACTAACTTACGGCGTGATCTATGGTATGCAAATTTGGGTTGTAACAATCCGATATTACATGTTTTCTTGCTTCAAAAGTACCATGAGGAAAGACTTCAGTATGGTGCATCTTGATGGGATTTGACCTATGAGGAAGAGCCAGTAGCTATTCTAGACCGACAGGTTCGGAAGTTGAGATCTAAGAGTTTCCCTTCCGTGAAAGTGCATTGGAGAGGTCAGCCGATTGAGGAGGCTACGTGGGAGTCCGAGTCCGATATAAGGAGTAGATACTTGCACCTTTTTACCAGTCCATGTACATTTCTATGTCCGTTCGAGGATGAAGGTTTCTTTTACATTTGGAGAATATGATGACCCGATAGGTCGTTTTGAGTACTAGATCCTTTTACTGCATTTTGAGACTTTGTATATCTCAACTTGATGGTATATGACATGCGTGCATGGTCCATGTCACTTTTCAGAAAGCTTATAAGTCAAATTTTAAAGCAAATGTGATTTGTGGCTTTAAAACGACTTGAGTTGACCACGGTCAATATTTTTGGTAAGCGACCTTGGATCGGTGTTTTGACAATTCTGATAAGTTTGTATGATATTTTTGGACTTGTACACATGTTTTGTTGGGGTTCGAGTGACCGGAGTGACCCGGGGGCGTTTCAATGCATTATGTAAAAAGTTGGAAAAATGAGGTTCAAAGTTGAACATCTTGAGTTTTGATGATAGATTCTTGATATTTGATATTAGTTTGATGATTTGAGTTAGCGAGAGAATTTGTATGATGTTAATACACTTGTGTGAATGTTCATATTGGAGCTCGATGGGCTCGAGTGAGTTTCAGATGAGTTGTGCAAGGTTTTGAATAGCTTATGCTTCAGCTGGTTTTTCTTACCTGCAGATTTTGCAATTGCGAGGTACCTGCTAGCAAATGCAAGCATCGCTTTTGGGAGTGATGGCTCGCATTTGTGAAGAGGGGCTTGGACTGGGCACTTCATATTTGCGAAGTTTGAGTCATTTTTGCGATATGAGGGATCATCGCATTTGCGACTGTAGTGTCGCATTCACGGCACTGGGCATTATAGAGTAGCTTTGCATTTGCGAAGCTTGGTTCACATTTGCTATGTGGGGGACATTCGCAAATGCAAAGGTAATGTCGCATTTTCTATAACTGCATGGCTGCGGCACTGATCGCATTTGCGATCAGATGTTCGCTTTTGCGATAGTCGCAATTGCGAACAAGAGTTCGCAATTGTGACATCTGCAGCTGGGTAAAAGTTAGGAAAACCGCTACTTAGCTCATTTTACACCATGTTTGAACCCTAAACTCCATAGAGGAAATTTTTGAAGAGGATTTTCTTTCAAAATTCATTGGTAAGAAACTTTAACTTATTTGCAATCAATTACAATTACTTTTTCATGAATTTTATCATCAAATCTATGAAGTTTAAAGTAGAAATTTGGAATTTTGGGTAGAATATTGGGATTTTTAAAAATTGATATTTAGACCTCGAATTTAGGTCAGATTTTGAAACAAATCACATATCCGAGCTCGGGAGTGAATGGGTAATTGCGATTTGGCCTTAATCTCAGGTTTCGACCACGTAGGCGCGGGTTAACTTTTTGTTGACTTTTTCAATTCAGTGGATTGTTTCCAATGCTTTATTTGAATTGTTTGAACTATATTTGGCTAGATTCGGTTGTTTGGAGGCTCTTTCTAAAGGAAACGGCGTGGATGATTGTTGATTTGTTCCGGAAAGAGGTAAGTTTCTTGGGCAACCTTGATTTGAGGGAAATAAGGTAGAATTGTGTCTATTTGGTATGTTAATTATATGTTGGGATGGCGTATATGCAAGATGACGAGTGTATATGTGCGGGCCATGGGATAAGCATGCCCGTGGAACTTGCCTTACTTGTACTATGTTATTTAGTGTATTATGTCTTCCATGCCTTAGATAGATTGTTTATTCTTTGATTACTCGCTTTCAAGTTACTTATTATGTTGCTATTAATTCGATATTGATTGTTGAGACTGTGGAAATTGTTGATTGAATGTTGGTATTAATTGTTGAAAGATTCTCATATAATGAGTGGTGCTCAAATACTATTGCCGAAGTTGATTTGCTTCCCACGTTGATTGGTATTGTGTTGTTGTGATTGCTTGGTGAGGAAGAGTGAAAAGCACGAAAGGTGTTGTTGTGCCTTATTTGCATATTGATATCATAGCTTGAGTAAAAGTGAGGATAAAGCATGAATGATGATGTCGTGCACATGCTTTATTTATACTATATGGTGATGATAAGAGTAAAAGCACGAAGGGTGATGCAGTGCACTTGCATTTATATTATATGGTGAGGATGAAAGTAAAAGCACGAAGAGTGATGTCATTTAATTTGTNGAGTGTATATGTGCGGGCCATGGGATAAGCATGCCCGTGGAACTTGCCTTACTTGTACTATGTTATTTAGTGTATTATGTCTTCCATGCCTTAGATAGATTGTTTATTCTTTGATTACTCGCTTTCAAGTTACTTATTATGTTGCTATTAATTCGATATTGATTGTTGAGAATGTGGAAATTGTTGATTGAATGTTGGTATTAATTGTTGAAAGATTCTCATATAATGAGTGGTGCTCAAATACTATTGCCGAAGTTGATTTGCTTCCCACGTTGATTGGTATTGTGTTGTTGTGATTGCTTGGTGAGGAAGAGTGAAAAGCACGAAAGGTGTTGTTGTGCCTTATTTGCATATTGATATCATAGCTTGAGTAAAAGTGAGGATAAAGCATGAATGATGATGTCGTGCACATGCTTTATTTATACTATATGGTGATGATAAGAGTAAAAGCACGAAGGGTGATGCAGTGCACTTGCATTTATATTATATGGTGAGGATGAAAGTAAAAGCACGAAGAGTGATGTCATTTAATTTGTTGCTTTCATTACTTTTACTTGATATTTGGAATGTGAATTTAACTTGGTGGTTTCGTTGCTTACTTTAAAAAGAGATTTACTCGGTGATTGTTTACTTATTGTTTTCGATTTTTGTCCCTTTTATATGTCTCTATCCTGTTGTTACTTTTGATATATAATTGTACGGGTTTATAGTACTAGCGGATAGAACACATTCCGAGAATTTCACCCGTGGTCATAGGGATTTACATGGACAAATATTCTCAATGACCATGGAAATCGAGTGCTGCCCTTCGATCTTGAAGAAATTTAAAATGCCGGACATTCCAAAAGATGTTGGGACATCAGATCCCCGGGATCATGTCGTAGCATATACAACCAGAGTTAAAAGATACGATCTGATAAAATCGGATATCGAGTCAATGTTGGTGAAGAAGTTCAGAGAGACACTTATGGAAGGAACATTAACCTGGTATTCTCTCCTTCCCGAAAATTAATTAACTCTTTTCGTAAGCTTGCAAAAGCCTTTATTAAGGTATATATTGAAGCCCAAAAAGTTTTGGAATACAAAAGGTTGAAAGGAAGATGGAAGATATCTTCAAAATTCATCAAGGAAGTATAGAATTGCTTCAAAATTTCATAAATCGATTAGAGAAAGGATGTTATTGCCTCCAATCTGCCTCCAATCTCGGATAATTAGGTTTTAATAGCCTTCGCAAAAAACTCGAATGAGAGAAGCTCTGATGCTACGAGAAGATTGAAGGAAAACCTCCGAGAATTCCCAAATATTCCACGAGAATGATGTGCATAACCATTGCAGCACCGAGTTTCGAATAGAAGAAGACACAGTGAGTTAAATCGACATTGATAGTATGTTCGGAAGCAGATGCACTGAGTGTTCGAAATATACCTCAAGATGAGTAGAACCTGATTATAGAAGTTTGAGGAGTCGTTGTGAGCCTTATTCTAGCTCCAGACAATGTGGTGTCAAAAGAAGATAGGAGCAGTTTGACCAAAAAGTGTAAAACCTTGATTAAACTAATTAATTTTATGTACCGAGGGGTTAAACTTAGCTAGTGATAATAATCTCAGATCAATAATCGGTTAACACAAATAATGTAGAACAATGTTGATAAGAGGTTAAATATGGTATACGTTCAATGTTTCAAGATGATTAATGATCGGAGAATGTTGAGCAATAAATCATAATAAATAACATTAAAGTAAATAAGAAGAATGATTCACCCAATATTAAATGAGGTAGATGATTCTTCCTTCTGACAATGATGAGTGATAGAATATTGGAACTATTCTCGGATCTGATGGAAAAATGTGGAATAATAGACAATCGAATCTCTTTAGAAAGGTAGTGTTTATATTTTATCTATGGAGCAAGTCTTATTTCTCTCCAGAGTCTCCTTATCAGAGAATCTCCCTCTCTATTTATATGGGACATACCCCTAGTTAACCCTAAAAGTACAAGTACAGAGGATATTCAATGGGATATTCTCCTAAAGATCCTATTATAAAACTAGCCGTTACTACTTCCCCTAATACTTGACCTCAACCGTTATTGATTGCTCGGCTATGAGCCCTGCCGTTTACTAATCGACCTCGGCCAATTTAGTTTTCGTAACACCACTTCATGTCGAATCTCCTTAGAGGCATATTGTAGCCAATACAGTTAGTCCCTCAGCTTATTTAGGCCGACTTTTAGACGACCTCGATGAGCGGACTCTGCTAGTCGCGGGTGGGAGATTTAGGAGAGTAGGTCGAGTAGTAATGTTCTTGACGAGATGGAAACGCGACACTTTGTGAGCCGTAACCTATGGCCATGTCGGTTCTGAGTAACATTACGACATCATGTCATTATTATGCATCTTCCCGATGTATTGCGTCGTTTCCCATTCCTCTAAAGTTTCGATAGTTGCGCTAGGCATTGACGGTTTGTTTTTGTAACACCCCAAAAAATTTTGAAGTACTTGAGCATTAGTAAGAAAGTTGATGTGCGCTCATTATATTATTTTGTGTGCTGACAAGGACTATTAATATAATGGATATCAATTGTATATGATAATAAGTATACGAGACATATTATAAGTTATGTGGGATCTAAGGAGAGCCCTAAGTCCAAGTCAAGTTGGAAATTTCATGATAGACTAAAGTTTCGAATAGGTACTCATAAGACCAAACTTTGGACGATCATATATATATATATGTAAGGAGTTATGTTATGTATGACCTATCAAATTACATATCTTCGGGTCTAGTATCTATGACTTCAAACCGTTCGTCATTTGGACACTCCTACAAGAAGTTATGACCAAATTACCAAAGGTTGAAAGAAGGTGATTCTGCGGCCAATTCTGCGATCGCAAAAGTGGTTATGCGACAACAAAACTAGTCGCAGAATGGACCAGTGCAGCCCAGTTTTACATTCAATTGTACGACCTGCATACCCATTCTGCGGTCCATTATGCGATCGCAAGCTTGATTTCGGAGGGTTAATTTTTTTATTTCCATAAGCCGATCCTATTTTGATAAATAGCCTTTGAGGCTTATTTTGGAGTGTTTTTAGAGGGTTTTAGAGAGAGGTGAGAGCATTTTAGAGAGATAAGGAGGAAATCTAACATTCTAATCATCCAATCTTGCACCAATCTTCAAGAGTCAAGGAAGCCAATCATAAGATATTCATCTAAGAGGTAAGATTCAGACCCCTAGTCTCCAATTTCGAGTTTGGGGTAAAAGATGGGTGATTGGGAGTATGATTCTTGGGTGTAAGAGTATTATTTATACATGCTTGTACTAATAAGGTTTGTGGGGAGATTGTTGAGCTCAAATAAGTAAAGATTGGATTGTGGAGTAAAGGAAATCTTGTAGAAGAACTTTGTAGTTAAATTTGGACACCTAATGTTTGGTAAAATGCTTAAATGAGCTGAGACCATGAATATCTTCCTAATTTGTGTTCAATTTTGTTATGTCTCAAAATAGATTGTGATTGCTAGAATTTTCGGAAAGTTGTAGTAATTTAAGGAAATCTCAAAGCGAGATATATCGGCTAAACTACTCTTTTAGAATTGAATTTCATGATGTTCCCGTAAGTTTCAAGTATGGTTGTTCCCAATAAAATCGATTGTCTCGAATAAGCAAAGTATCGAGAATTATGTATTCAAAACGTGTTCCGAATGTTCCTATCACATTATGTTATCTTTTGGGAATGTGTTCAAGAATGATATGGGTATTAAAATGCTATGTCTTTGAGTTGTGTTTCAAATGAAGGTTATGATGCCAAATTTTGTGAGAAAAAACAATATGCTTAAGACTCTTAATTGCTCATATGTGTACCTAAAGTCTTGATTGAAAATGTCTTATTGTTGATAATCTATAAAGATGGTTGGAAGTGAAATAAATGAATTGGGGATATAAAGTGTGGCCAACGTGCGAAGAGTGAAAGTTATACGTGTGGCCAATGAAGTGAGATGAAGTGATAAAGAATATGAAATGAGCCTCGACTCATTTGTTTTAAAAATGATTTCGAAAATAGAATTGCCTAAAAGCTTTTGTACTCAATTCATGCCCATAAGTGGCTGCTTTAACTAATGCTTTGCTTTATAAATATATGCAGTGTGATTCGAGTTCTTATATACTCATGTGTTGTATTTGTACATTGTCATATCTGGGGAAGAGTATTGCAAGAATAAATGGTGTATTGGTTGTTTATGATTTTGATGTGTGTTTTTATTGCTGGTTGGTATGCCCCATTCTTTGGGAAGAAACCATTTGTGTTTAAAGTTCCCATTACAAATGAATTTGAAGGATATGATTTCTAAAATATTCTATATGTTTATATTTGATGGTTATCTTTGAAATTGAAAGAGGTGAAAGTGTGGAATATGAAATACGGCCATCGTGCACTGAACAAAGAATCTTGTGAATAGATAAATGAACCAGGAAAATATTGTTGTTGTGAGTGACTGGAAATACTAATGAGGATTTATAGAAAGTAAAAGAGGTTGAGGTGAGTACAACTGTATTTATGTTACCTTTGTGTGCAAATAAAATCAAATATATTTTTGGGAGCATTATTAGCAAAACCGAGAAAGGGTGGATCATAAAGCCCACACCTGAAACTACATGTGCATGTGTAGGGGTGGATTGTGATTATTTCCCTTATTTGGGATGAAATTGAAATATTGGTGAAATTATGATATTATTCCCCTTAATTGGGATGAAACTGGTAATAATTGTAGATTGGAAAAGTCAACCCACACAACATATGTGGGAAGGCGGCCTAGCCGATCGGGTGGAGATCGGATGCCATTTGGCGCACATGGTGGTGCTACTTTTGGTAACAACTTTCTTTCGCATCACATGTCAAACCACATTGTTCGTGGGGAGATAGACTAGCCGATCGGGCGTGATCGGACTCTGTGCTAACAAAGATGATGGTATATCGCTGCTAATGATCTCCCAACCAAAATTATATAAGAAGTTCGTATTTTGAAAATTATTATGTTTTAAATTGGACATTTGGATATTGTTGATTGTGGCTTGTTGTTTCTATGATTTTCCCTTTCTTATATTGGCATTTTATTTTTGAAAGAGGACAGTTAGCTATACATACTAGTGCTATTCGACGGTACTAATGTCCCTTTTGCCGGGGATGCTGTATCTTTAATGGATGCAGGTAGTTCTACATCAGACGACATTGATCAGTGATAGCGGTACAATATTTTCCCAGCTGACTTGGTGAGCCCCACTTCTTTTTTGGGTCATGTATCTTTTGTTTCTCATGTACTGTGTTTTGAGGTATAGCCTAGGCCTTGTTGTCGGCATTACTATATTACTCTTCTATTGTACTTAGAGGCTTCATAGACATGTTGTGGGTTGTGGTTGATGTTGGAAATTGAACTAGAAATGTTGGTATTTGGAAATCATGTTTTTTATTAATTCTATAAACTCATAATATTTTGGAAATTATGAATGAAGTTGCTAATGGGAATGAAATGGAAGTTGTTAATGAAATCTTTTCAGTGTTTGATTAATGGAGTACATCTCCTCTTTATTCATGGATGAGTTTGGGTAGAAGAAAATCTAACAGGCTTGCTTGACCGGGTTCTCTCGGTTGAGCACCGGTCGCGCTCCCCGAGTTTGGGGCATGACAAACTTGGTATCAGAGCCTAAGGTTTTAACGTGTCCTAGGATATCTTGGAGCCGAGTCTAGTAGAGTCTTTCTTATCGGTGTGTTATCGACCACACCTATAATGAGGAGACTACTTGGACATTTAGGAATTTCTCACTTCTTTGATACTCCTGATCGTGCGATAGAGCTCAAGGTAGGAAGTTAAATTCCTCGTCATGTCTCATTTTTCATATAAGTAACCCACGGGTTCGAGTCAGCGAGGAAGGAATGAAAGAACCAGTTGCTAAGGGAAGTGTACTTATCCCTATTAATGTTATCGTGCCACCGGATCATGTGGTAAGAGCACCTAAGAAACTAAAGAGGGTTGTTTGTACCAATAAGCTGGAATGTTTGATTTGTAAGAAACACCACTTGGGGATGTGTTGAATGACTCTTGAAATAAGTTATGGCTGTGGAGTCAAGGGGCATCAAGTAAGGTACTGCTCTGTCAATCTAAAGTTACCAAGTAAGTCATTCCTTGCTATATCGTTATGAACACCACATGATTTCTCCTTGTTGTATATGTGCACCCATATTTAAGATCTCTCATAAACATGGTCTTAACTAGATGTTGAATCACAAAACATTGCATGTACCTACTCTTTGAACGAGACGCATTATTCGTGGATCCACTCTATCATAAATTCTCTTATTTACAACCTCTTGTGGAATTGAGCTATATAATTATGTCCTTGAATTGAGTTATAACTCTAGGAGTAATACTTCCCACTTGATTTCCTAAATTCTCAATAAGAGACTATACCTGATGAATTTCTTACAGAACGTTTTGATTCAAATGGATAACATCTGCTCACTTGTGCCTATGCATGCACTACCATAATATTTACCTATGTGGTATCAAATCTAATGTAAAGCAGCCTAATATTGAGATCTTTCTTAAGCCACTCTTTTTCTCTCTGGTATATGTCGCTCATATGGTTTGAACAATCCCTTTGTTCCTTTATGTATATTATCATGAATCCTTTTCACCGTCTAGTAACATGAGAGCATATTGATTTGAAAGAAAAGTTTGTCATATCTCTAGTCATCTCATATAGGATCAACTATTGGCAAGGGTTAAGCTGTCAGAATGATAATAGTCTCACAAGTGTTCAACTTCTTTTTCAACCTCATGGGTTTGTGACATAGATTCCTTGTGTCAAATACGGTTAAGAGCGTAATGAAACTTCGTGTATCTTGAAACCAATATCAAATTCAGGGTGCTAGAATATTCTCATTTCGAGTTAAGCTGATTTTCCCTACATTCTAAGAGGCGACTGGTGTCACATACTTGGCTATCTCTCTTTGAGGCCTATTATTGCCAAACAAGGCACATATGGAATGAAACAATTGTTGTTGTCGTTTTGATGACTCATTTCTTTTAAATCTTAGAATCATGAACATGGTCCCTACATTATCAATGCCTACTAGGCACTCTATGCCTCATTTGTCGAATCAATGATGTCTTCACAATAATTAACCATGCTAGCACTATTGGTAGTAACCTTCATGTCTCTTAGGATATAACCTCCTGAAACGCCATGCTCGACACATTGATGGATTCTTGAATAATTCTATCCGATCTCAAACCTCGTTGTTCATATTCATAGTAACCTATGGGGGTTGAAGATTCAAATATGTCAAAAAAAGAAGCACTATCCCATGATCAAACATATTGAATAGGAAACTTAATAGTCATATTCATGCTAGCACATCTTAGAGTAATTGTTGGAGGTCGCCAAAGGTTTCGTTTAGGTGTTCGGTGTAGGAATCTAGAGTTGCAGAAAGTGAACGGGTTATTCTCAAGATTTTCTCTATGAATATATTGGGTGAATTATTAAGGAAGGTAAAGTATGTGTAGTCACATTAGGCCTTATGAAATCTTGAAGGAAATAGACCAAACTATGAGTATGATGTTTCCCTATTATTGTTCTCCGTGTACCTGGAGTTTCATGTGTCTATGTCTAAGGAGGTAATTGGAAATCCTTTGTATATCGCTCCGATGGAGGTTATTGAAGGTGAAGTTAATGGATAGTTAGCTTATGAAACGTTCCTAATTGCCATCCTTGTTAGATAAGTCTGGAAGTTGGGATTGCCTACGTTAATGTGTTATGGCGAAGTCTGTAAGTCGAGAAGGTCACCTTGAAGGCCGAAAGTGTTGTGGAAAGAAAATATCTTCACTTGATTGTATAGCAATTGGTTTTGATTTGAAAGGTACTTTCTAGGTGTTATGATTTAAAAATGTGCAGTTCATGTCCAGATATCACTCTTGATAATATAATGCCTGTAATGTTGAGGTTAGTACTGTTGATATACATTGTGATGCTTTATAGAGTTGTGGATGTGTTTATAGGGTGATTTTGGTGATTATCTGGCAGGTGGATAGGCCCAGTTACAGGGGAAACTCTATCGAAATCTTTAAGAATTTGTAAAGATAGCCAAATTTTAAGGGCCATAAGTAAGTTAAAATTTTGGAAAGGATGTATGAGACCAATGTAGTCATAAGTGCCTATGTATAATGGTTGGAGGTAAAATGATGGTAACTCTATTCTTAGAAGGGACTTGTAAAACATTCGAGGACGAATGTTCTTAAGTGGGGGAGAATGTACACCCCGAAAAATTTCGAAGTACTTGAGTGTTAGTAAGAAAGTTGATATGCGCTCATTATATTATTTTGTGTGCAGATAAGGACTATTAGTATAATGGATATCAATCGTATATGATAATAAGTATACGAGACATATTATAAGTGATGTGGGGTCTACGTAGAGCCCTAAGTCCAAGTCAAGTTGGAAATTTCATGATAGACTAAAGTTTCGAATGGGTATGCACAAGACCAATATTTGGACGAGATTATGTACATATATGTAAGGCGTTATGTGATGGGTGACATATCAAATTAAAGATCGTGGATTCTAGTTTCTAACGCTTCAAACCGTTCGTCATTTGGACCCTCCTACAGGATGTTATTATCAAATTACCAAAGGATGGCAGAAGGTGATTCTGCGGCCAATTCTGCGATTGCAAAAGTGGTTATGTGACCGCAAAACAGGTCGCAGAATGAACCAGTGCAGCCCAGTTTTGGGCATCAGTTTCACATTCAATTTTGCGACCCGCATAGCCATTCTACGGTCCATTATGCGACCGCTGACCTGATTTCGGAGGTTTAATTTTTCTATTTCCATAACCCGACCCCATTTTGATAAATAGCCTTTGGGGCTTATTTTGGGGTATTCTTCAGAGGGTTTTAGAGAGAGGTAAGAGCATTTTAGAGAGAGAAGGAGAAAATCTAACATTCTAATCATCCAATCTTGCACCTATCTTCAAGAATCAAGGAAGCCAATCATAAGATCTTCATCTAAGAGGTAAGATTCAAACCCCTAGTCTTCAATTTCGAGTTTGGGGTAAAAGATGGGTGATTGGGAGTATGATTCTTGGGTGTAAGAGTATTATTTGTACATGCTTGTACTAATAAGGTTTGTGGGAAGATTGTTGAGCTCAAATAAGTAAAGATTGGGTTGTAGAGTGAAGGAAATCTTGTAAAAGAACCTTATAGTTTAATTTGTACACCTAGTGTTTGATAAAATGCTAAAATGAGCTGAGACCATAGATATCTTCCTAATTTGTATTCAATTGTGTTATATCTCAAAATATATTTGGATTTCTAGAATTTCCGGAACGTTGTAGTAATATAAGGAAAGCTCAAAGCGAGGTATGTTAGCTAAACTACCCTTTTAGAATTGAATTCCATGATGTTCCCGTAAGTTTCAAGTATGGTTGTTCCCAATAAATTTGATTGTCCCGAATAAGAAAAGTGTAGAGAATTATGTATTAAAAAGGTGTTCCGAATGTTCCTATCACATT
The DNA here is from genome assembly GCA_000715115.1 of Nicotiana otophora. Lineage (NCBI taxonomy): Eukaryota > Viridiplantae > Streptophyta > Magnoliopsida > Solanales > Solanaceae > Nicotiana > Nicotiana otophora. The sequence goes on along the minus strand of AWOL01S0072895.1, from coordinate 20,152 downwards.
ATGTTATCTTTTGGGAATGTGTTCAAGAATTATATGGGTATTAATATGCTATGTCTTTGAGTTGTGTTTCAAATGAAGGTTATGATGCCAAATTTTGTGAGAAAACACAATATGCTTAAGACTCTTAATTGCTCATATGTGTACCTAAAGTCTTGATTGGAAATGTCTTATTGTTGATAATCTATAAAGATGATTGGAAGTGAAATAAGTGAATTGGGGATATAAAGTGTGGCCAACGTGCGAAGAGTGAAAGTTATACTTGTGGCCAATGGTGCCAATGAAGTGAGATGAAGTGATAAAGAATATGAAATGAGCCTCGACTCATTTGTTTTAAAAATGATTTCGAAAATAGAATTGCCTAAAAGCTTTTGTACTCAATTCATGCCCATAAGTGGCTGCTTTAACTAATGCTTTGCTTTATAAATATATGCAGTGTGATTCGAGTTCTTACATACTCATGTGTTAAAATTGTACATTGTTATATTTGGGAAGAGTATGGCAAGAATAAATTGTGTATTGATTGTGTATGATTTTGATGTGTGTTATTGCTGGTTGGTATGCCCCATTCTTTGGGAAGAAACCATACAAATTGATTTGAAGTATATGATTTCTGAAATATTCTATATGTTGATATTTGATGGAGATCTTTGAAATTGAAAGAGGTGAAAGTGTGGAAAATGAAATACGGCCATCGTGCCAGAAATAAAGAATCTCGTGAATGGCCAAATGAGCCAAGGAAATATTGTTGTTGTGAGTGACTGGAAATACTAATGAGGATTTATACAAAGTGAAAGAGGTTGAGGTGAGTACAACTGTATTTATATTACCTTTGTATGCAAATAAAATCAAAAATATTTTAGGGAGCATCATTAGCAAAACCGAGGAAGGGTGGGTCATAAAGCCCATACCTGAAACTACACGTGCCGGTATAGGGTGGATTATGATTATTCCCCTTATTTGGGATGAAATTAAAATATTGGTGAAATTATGATATTATTCCCCTTAATTGGGATGAAACTGGTAATAATTATGGATTGAAAAAGTCAACCCACACGGCATATGTGAAAAGGCAGCCTAGATGATCGGGTGGAGATCGGATGCCATTTTGCACACATGGTGGTACTACTCTTTGTAACGGCTTTCTTTCGAATCACATGTCTAACCACATTATTCGTGGGGAGATGGCCTAGCCGATCGGGTGTGATCGGACTCCATGCTAACAAATACAGTAGTATATCAGTGCTAATGATCTCCCAACTAAAATTGTATAAGAAGTTCGTATTTTGAAAATTATTATGTTTTAAATTGGACATTTGGATATTGTTGATTGTGGCTTGTTGTTTCTACGATTTTCCCTTTCTTATATTGGCATTCTATTTTTGAAAGAGGATAATTAGCTATATATACTAGTGCTATTCGACGGTACTAAGTCCCTTTTGCCGGGGGCGCTGCATCTTTAATGGATGCAGATAGTTCTACAGCAGACGACATTGATCAGTGATAGCAGTACACTCTACTCCCAGCTGACTTGGTGAGCCCCACTTCTTTTTTGGGTCATGTATCTTTTGTTTCTCATGTACTATGTTTTGAGGTATAAACGGGGCCTTGTTGCCGGCATTTCCATATTACTCTTCTATTGTACTTAGAGGCTCTGTAGACAGGTTGTGGGTTGTGGTTGATGCTTGGGAATTGAACTAGAAATGTTGGTATTTGGAAATCATGTTTTTTCATTAATTCTATAAACTCGTAATATTTTAGAAATTATGAATGAAGCTGCTAATGGGAATGAAATGGAAGTTGTTAATGAAATCTTTTCAGTGTTTGATTAATGGAGTACATCTCCTCTTTATTCATGGATGAGTTTTGGTAGAAGGAAATCTAACAGGCTTGCTCAGCCAGGTTCTCTCGCTTGAGTGCCGGTCGTGCTCCCCGAGTTTGGGACGCGACAGTTTTCTCAGTATTGATGCCCGAGTTCTTATAAATAGGGATAGGAGACCCTTTGCTTCATCCTTTGCATTCGCAAATATTAAATCCTTGTATCTCTTTCTTCCTTCTTCATTCAAAATTTTTGCTCTCACTACCTTTACTCTCGTATCCCTATTTTCACCGATTCTGGTGACCTCTACTACTCACGATTCTTCCGTGCTTGTATCTTCTTCACATATAAACAAAGATGGTTAATGTGTCTTCTAGTTCTATGGGAGTATATAATCCTATTCCCTTGACAGTGCGCACGTCTTCCCATGACGATGGGGTGGCAATTATTGCTGAGGATGACAGCTTTCTTGAGATCTCGGAGTCATTAATGAAATAGGTGGCCCTTGTCGAGTTTAGGGATAAATTCAAAATTCCAGCTCATATAGACCTAGTTCCTGCAGGGCATGATGTGGTGCAAATACACCACCCTGGGTATTGCGCCTTCTACGCATACCCCTTCCATGTAGGTTATTCTTTCCCTATCCTCCCCTTGGACGAGGAGTTCTGCCGCTATTACAGAGTTTGCCCGGCTCAACTTTCCCGCTACATCTATAAACTAATCCGTATGATTTCGAAGTATGCGGAGTTAGCCGGGTCAAGGGGACCCTTCATTACTTGATGCATCTCTTCGCTCCCAACCTTTTCAGGGGGACGATGTTACATCTTCGCCACCGAGGCAGCAAATGTCTAGTGGTGAAAATGGATGACAAGGCAAACTTCTAGTTTTGGCTCAATTACTTCTACGTCAAAACTGAGGACGTGGTGGTTAATGCAGGTGGGTTCCCCGAGATTTGGAACTACGCCCGTAAGCACCTCTTCCGTTTTCTCTCCTTGTATTTCGCGTTGGCTGATTTCAATTTTATTGATATCGTCTTCTTTCCATGTAGCCGAGGTTACCCCCTCCTTTGGTCGAGGATATTCACAATTAGGTTGGTCGAGTCCTCCCTCGTACAGTGGGGATTCGTGAATAGTCGGCCTTCCGCACAAGGTTCGGGCCCAAGCTTACCGGTAAGTTTGCTTGTCTAAGTCTTTGTTGCGGCGGGTTTTGACCAGCTGCTTCCTACTGTTCTGTGGGGATCGATATCAACCTTATTTTCTTTCGTTGTTAGCCCGGGGAGCTTCGAGAAGGTCGAAATCTCCTACTCATGCATTCCTCCAAGTGACCACTACAACGGGGCCTGCCCCAGCCGCGACCATGACCAAGTCTACCTGATCATCCACCTCGGTTCAGCCTCCGGCTCTGGCTAGACCAACTCGACCATCAGCGGCCTTAGTATCAGGGACTTCGTTTCTTCCCGTGCTGCATTTAATAGATGAGTCATCGCCGAGCGAGGAGGATTTGGTTCCTTGTAAAAGGAGGTCGGTGGATGTTGGCGACAGAACAATTCGAGCAGTGGATTCTACAATGAGCGATTGTGGGCAGACCACTGTTGCATTTGAAAGTGATGCGGATCTGTCATCTGGAGTTCCACTGTCAACGGGGCCCGTGGAAAGTATACCTTTTCCTAGGGCTGAGGTTGGAGTTAGTGGATCGCCTGTGGGGATTGCGGGTACCGTGCTGAGAGATGAGCCATCGTCCTCAAGACCAGTTGACATTCCTTCGTCGGCTGAGGGGAGAGATAAGGGTGTTGCCGAGGACAGCTATGAAACCGACTCTGAAATTGACGCCGATGAGGTGTGGACCTTTCTAGTTTCCGTTCCTTGCACACTATTTGTTTTTTGATCGACTGATTTTCTTCTTTTCCTTTTTTTTCCTTTTTAGACCATTATCTTAGAGATTGAGAGTTCTCTCGAGAGGAGAGGCGCAAAAATATTTTCAAGAATATGGAGAGGAAGTACAATGAATACCGCAACAAACATCGTGAGATTTGTAGGCGGTTTGGCGAGAGTGAAAACTTCCAAGCTATCAGGGACGAGCTGAAGCAGAAAGATGACGAGTTAGTAAAGGTCATCAGCAAGTGCAGCGTCCTTGAAGGGAAGTTGAGGGACAAATAAGAGAAGCTCGAGGCAAGCAGGGGAGTTGAGGCCCAATGTGCGAACCTTCAGGCCCAAGTGATCTCTCTGCGGGTCGAGCTTGAGAAATGTTTGGTCAGGGCCGATGCCTTGAATGACGAGGTCACCGAGAAGGCAGTCGATTTGGAGAAGGCCGAGTTGGCTCGGCTGGCGGCTTTGACAAAAATGGAGGCTTTGGAGGATGTGATCCGCGTTCTTCGATATGAGCGGGCAAACGATTTGGAGATGGATAAACTCAGAGAAGAGTGGCTTGATGAGCGGATAAGGGAGCTAGAAAGAGAGGTCTCTAGCCTTGGCGACCAGGTCATCATTCTCGAGGCCGAGAAGGCGCAATTATCGGCTCAGTCATCCTCCACTCATGCTTCTGCTTTCCCTGATATTCTACGAGATTTATATTTGAAGTGAATCCACACTGAAGCGTTGGTGGGGAAAGTTCTTGAAGCCGACTTTGAAGATGCTCTTACTAAGACGCATTCAGCTCGAGTCGCTTGCGGATATGACCCTTTGCTACCTAGAGGCCAGTGATGGCGAGGAAGATGTGGCTGGGATTGAGCAGGACACCTGGTACGAGGACGAGTATCCCGATGGCGACGGCGATGGTGGAGATGGTGTTGATGGGTCAGGTGGCGATTAATTATTCTTCTTTATGTTTGTAAATTTTGTGAATACTTTTGTGGGCGTCTGTATTAGCCCTTGTAAGGAATATATTTGAAGTATAAAATGATATTTTCTTCTATTCAGGCCTATATATTTCTTTCTTTTATTCTGCCGTTTGGCCTCTTTAGTCGTAGAAGCTTGGTTTATGTGTGTCGAACGAGGTCGAATTAGTTAATTCGAGAGAGGTCGAACGTAACTTAAACTTAACAATGGCCGGGGGCCATATGGATATTAATTAGAATGAGGTTAAAATGTGACCCGTAGTTAATTCGAGCGAGTTCGAATGTAACTTAAACTTACCATGGCCGGGAGCCGTATGAGTGTTAATTCGGAATGAGGTCGAAATGTAACACGTAGTTAATTCGAGCGAGGTCGAATATAATTTAACTTAACCATGGTCGGGGGCCGTATGGGTGTTACTTCGAACTAGGTCGAATGTAACCCGTGGTTAATTCGAGCAAGGTCGAATATAACTTAAACTTACCATGGCCGGGAGCCGTATGGGTGTTAATTTGAACGAGGTCGAAATGTAACCCATAGTTAATTTGAGCGAGGTCGAATGTAACTTAACTTAACCATAGCCAAAGGCCGTAAGGGTGTTACTTCAAACGAGGTCGAAATGTAACCCGTAATTAATTCGAGCAAGTTCGAATGTAACTTAACCATGGTCGGGGGTCGTATGGGTGTTACTTCGAACGAGGTCGAATGTAACCCGTGGTTAATTCGAGCGAGGTCGAATGTAACTTAAAACTTAATGATGGTCGGGGTCGAATATATGTTGAGGCAATGTTGCTCTGGCGGAAACATGGGTAAACATACATTTGTGTTTTGCTCATATATTTGGAGGAATTTACATGTTTTTCGAGTTGGCATTCCAATCCCAATCTATCTAGTCCCTTTATTGGGCGACATAGAGACATGTCGAGAGGTGGGGCAATGAATTGACCGTCTGGTGCCTTTTTCTATCCGTACTCCGACTTGAAGTGTCCCCATTGTCGCCTCGTTAAAAACCTTCTTGAGAAAACCCAATTGGGACAAAACTCAAGTGGGGGAAAAAGAGTACGACTTGGAGGATGCTTATTCTTAAAAGTTGAAGTACTTGAGGTGGGCGACGTTCCAGTTGTTTGGTAGCGGTTTTCCTTTCATTGTTTCTAGTTGAAATGACCCTTTGTTTGCTGCTTCTGTGATTTTGTATGGGCCATCCCAATTCGTTCCTAGTTTTCCTTCTCACGGGTCTTTGCTTGCTTGTGTTTTGGCCTTGAGCACGTAGTCCCCGACTTTGAGTGGTCTGATCTTGGCCTTTTTGTTATAGTAACATTCTGCTTGCTATTTTTGGGTGATCATCCTTATGTAGGCTATATCTCTCCGTTCTTAGACTTCGTCGAGCTGCTGCCTTCTGCTTTCGTCATTCCTTGGCCCGCTCTCATGGGAGTATCTTAAACTGGGCTCTCCGACTTCGACTGGTATTACCGCATCAATCCCATAGACTAATGAGTAGGGCATCTCTCTTGTGTTCGTATTTGGTGTTGTGCGGTAGACCCAGAGTACTTTTGGTAATAGCTCTGGCCATAGTCCCTTGGCGTCTTCCAGGTTTTTCTTCATGATGTTCAGTATTGATTTATTGGAGGATTCCACTTGCCCGTTTCCCGCGGGGTGATATGGGGTGGAGAGTATTCTTTTGATATGCCATTTCTCAAAACATTTGGCAACCTGTTTCCTAGTAAATTGGGGTCTGTTGTCGCAATTGATCTCTTTGGGGAGACCGAAGCGGCACACAATTTTTTCCATTTGAAGGCGATCACTTCCTATTCGCGTATCGGGGCGAATGCTCCTGCTTCTACCCATTTAGAAAAAGTCAGCTAAAACCAAAATAAAACGTAAGTTACCTTGCCCTGCAGGGAGGGGGACGACGATGTCTATTCCCCACTTGATGAAAGGCCAAGGGGAAGTGACCAAGTGGAGGTGCTCGCCCGCTTGATGGATCATTGGGGAATAGTTTTGGCATTGCTCATATTTTTTCAAGAAGTATGCAACCTCTTTCTTCATAGTAGGCCAGTAGTAACCTGCCCGTATGAGGCATCTGACCATAGGTCGGTTGCCGGAATGAGCCCCGCAGTGGCCTTCGTGGACTTCCTCTAAGATGCGCCGCGTTTGATTCTGGCCTAAGCATTTCGCTAGGGAGGATGTTGTACGTCCTCTTGTATATGTCGTTGTGAATGATGTTGTAGCTGGTCGCTTACATCCGAAGCTTCTTGGCTTCCTTTTTATCATCTGGGAGTACACCATCCTGCAAGTATGTAATAATACGGTTGCGCTAGTCCCAAGTTAGATTTATAGTCCTTACCTCGGTTTGATCTATCGACGAGTGGAGGAGGGTGACTACGTTTCCCTCTCTGGTTATACTTTTAGTGGCCGCCGCTAATTTGGTGAGGCCGCCTGCTTCGATGTTTTGTGCTCTAGGGACCTGGTCGAGCTGGCACTCCTCAATCTCGGGCAGTAATTTGCAGATCTCGGTCTGGTATTTTTGCCACCTTTGCTCTTTAATCTGGAAAGTCCTTGTGACTTGGTTGACGATGATTTGAGAGTCGCAGCATAGGATGGCCCATCTCACCCCGTACTTGAGTGATAGCCTTAATCTTGCAATCACGGCCTCATACTCGGCTTTATTATTAGTCATGTCCGGGCATCTTATGGACTGGCGAATTACTTTGCCTGTCGGGACTTCGAGCATAAGTCCTAGTCCGAACCCTGACACATTAGAAGTGTCGTCGGTGTACAAAATCCATAAATCTTGTGTTTGTGGAGAAGCGTGGGTGGTTTTTTTCGACTTCGGGCATTGTTTTTGCACTGAAGTCCGCGACGAAGTCGGCAAGGACTTGTGATTTTATCTCCGTTCGCAGGTGATATGTGATATCATGCTCACTTAACTCTATGGCCCACTTGGCTAACCTTCCCGATAGCTCGGGCTTATGCAAAATATTCCTCAAGGGGAAGGTTGTGACAACCGAGATGGGATGGCATTGAAAGTAGGGTCTAAGCTTTCGTGAAGCTACGACCAAGGCCAGGGCCAATTTTACGAGGTGGGGGTGTCTCTTCTCGGTGTCAATTAAAGTTTTGCTGATGTAATAAATGGGAGATTGCGTACCTTTATCTTCTTGGACCAGAACTGCACTCACTGGTACTTCATATATGGAAAGGTAGATGAGAAAGAGTTCACCGGGTTCTACTTTGGACATCAACAACGGTGATGATAGGTAAGCCTTTAACTCTTTCAGGTCTTGAACGCACTCGGAAGTCCACTGGAGGCCGTTGTCCTTCTTGAGTATGCCGAAAACTTATGGCATCTGCCATACAATCGTGAGATGAATATTAACAGGGCGGCGATGCGACCGTTGAGCCTCTGAACCTATTTTTTGCTGGCTAAGTGTTATGGTATTCCTTCTATGGCTTTGATTTGGTCGGGGTTGATCTCGATGCCTCTTTGTGATACTAGGAAGCCCAAGAATGTTCCTGAGGTCACACCGAATGCACACTTTTCAAGATTCAGCTTCATCATATACCGCTTGAGTATACCGTAGGCTTCTTTCAGGTGGTCGATGTGATCTTTTTTCCTTTTGGATTTGACCAACATATCGTCTATGTAGACTTCCATAGTCTTGCCGAGTTGGTCTTTGAACATTTTGGTCACCAACCTTTGGTACGTCGCCCCCGCATTTTTCACTCCGTAAGGCATCACTCTGTAGCAATACGTTCCTTGGTGGGTGATGAAGGTGGTCTTCTCCTGGTCCTCCTCTTCCATGAGGATCTGATTATAGCCCGAGTAGGCATCCAAGATGCTCAGCAATTCTTGCCCAGCCATTGTGTCATGAGCTGGTCGATATGAGGTAGCGGGAATGAATCTTTTGGGCATGCTTTGTTTAAATCTGTAAAGTCTACGCATATCCGCTACTTTCTGTTCTTCTTTTTCACCATGACCATGTTGGCGACCCATTGAGGGTATTTTAATTCCCTGATGGAGCCATTTTCCAGCAATTTTTTGACCTCCTCGCGGACTGCATCATTTATTATGGAATTGAACTTCCTCCTAACGTGCCTTATGAGAGGGTAAAATGGGTCGACGTTTAACTTGTGTGTTGCGACCTCCTTTGCGATACCTGGCATATCTGCATGGGAAAACGAAAACAAGTCTGCGTTATTAGTTAAGAATTGACGGAATTTACCTGGTTTCGAAAGCTTGCATCCGATGTAGGCTTTCTTACTGTGGTCATTATCATCAATTTGGAAGGGGTCGAGGTCCTCTACGTTGATCCTGTAACACCCCGGAAAATTTTGAAGTATTTCAGTGTAAAGCCCCGTAAATTTCGTAAGTGAATTCAAGGTTTCGTGGTGCTGGAGTAGGATTACGTGTTTGAGGGTGGTATAAAATAAGCTCACCGCGGTTCGAACTTTTCGTGTTGAACAATGAACCGGAAAGTAAAATAAAAATTTTGGCGAAAAAGCGCGTTTATGTGGTCCATTATGTGACCGCATAATCACTCTGCGGGCCGCATAATGGCCGCAGAAGTGAGCATGAGAAGGGCCAGTCTGAGGGCAATTATGTGGTCGGCTATGCGACCGCATACCTGTTATGCAGTGCATTATGCGATCACATAACAGTTATGCGGACCGCATAGTGACCGTATACACAGACATAATTTTGATCGTTTTGGTCTGTAATTATGCGATCGATATGCGGTCTGCATATCCATTATGCGGTCGCATATGAGACCGCAGAACCTGTTCCGGAGCTCCATATTTTGGGTTCTTACAACACGATCCTACTTCGTTAAATACACGCAAAGGGTCATGTTTGGGCAAATATTCTGATGTTTTAGAGAGAAGGGATAGTGTTTTAAAGAGAGAGGAAACCCTAGGCTAATTATTCATCAAGTCTTGATCAAATCTTGGAAGATTAACAAGGAAAACCCACAAGTTCTTCATCTAAGAGGTAAGGTTCCATACCCTAGTTTTCAATTTCGAATTTGGGTAGAAGATGGTTGATTAGGAGTATGATTCATAGGTATGAGATTATTATTTATACATGCATGTACCAATACAAATTGTGGGAAGATTGTTGAGCTGAAATAAGTAAGGATTGGGTTGTGGAGTGAACGAAATCTTGTAGAAGAACCTTGTGGTCAAATTTGCTCACCTAGTGTATGATAAAATGCTCAAATGAGCTGAGACCATGAATATCTTCCTAATTATGTTTCAATTTTGTTATGTCTCAAAATAGATCGGGATTGCTAAGAATTCCGGATCATTCTAAAGTTAAGGAAGCTCGATTGATGTATGTTGGCTAAACTTTCTCTCTTGGAATTGAATTCCATAATGTTTCTGTAAGTTTCAAAGTGTGGGTTGCGTATTAAAAGGTTATGGCTTTGAGTCGTGTTTCAATGAAAGATAGTATGCCAAATTGTGTGAGAAAATCTCAATATTCTTGAGACTCTTAATTGTTCATATGTGTACCTAAAGTCTTGATTTGGAAATGTCTTATTGTTGATAATCTATAAAGATGGTTGGAAGTGAAATAAGTTAATTGGGGATATAGAGTGTGGCCAACGTGCCAAGAATTTAAGTTATGGTTGTGTCTAGTAGTGCAAATAATTTGAGAAGATGTGATAAAGAATATGAAAAGAGCCTCGACTCAATTGTTTAAAAATAACTTCGAAGATAGAATTACCTAAAAGCTTTTGTACTCAATTCATGCCCATTAGTGGTTGCTTTAACTAATGCTTTGCTTTATAAATATATCTAGTGTGATTCGAGTTCTATATACCCATGTGTTGAACTGGTACATTGTCATTGCTAAGGAAGAGCATTGTAAGAATAAATGGTTTATTGATTGTTTATGATTTTCATGTGTGTTTATATTGTTGGATGGTATGCCTCATTATTTGGGAAGAAACCATTTGTGTTTGAAGTTTCCATTTTAAATGGATTTGAAGTATATGATTTCTAAAATATCCTATATGTTGATACTTGATGGTGATCTTTGAAATTGAAAGAGGTGAAAGTGTTGAATATGAAATACGGTCATCGTGCCAGGAATAAAGAATCTTGTGAATGGCCTAATGAGCCAAGGAAATATTGTCGTTGTGAATGACTGGGAATACTAATGAGAATTTATACAATGTGAAAGATGTTGAGGTTAGTACAATTGTTTTTATGATATTTCTGTATGCAAATCAAATCAAAAATATTTTTGGGAGCATCATTGGCAAAACCGAGGAAGGGTGGGTCATAAGGCCCACACCTGAAGAACTCGTTGGTAACGGAAGTGTCCTTATTCCTACCACTGTCACCGCACCACCGGATCGTGTGGTGAGAGAATCTAAGAAACAAAAGAGGGTTGTTGGTGCTAATGAACCATATTGTGTGATTTGCAAGAAGCAACACTTGGGAATATGTTGGATGACCCTTGAAATATGTTATGGTTGTGGAAAGAGGGGGCACAATAAGAACAAATGCCCTAGGTTGGGTACACCCATCCGGTTATGTCCGTCATACGGGAAGGAACATTTGGCGTTGTGTTGTGAGTATGCTCAGCAGCGCATTAGAGGTAGTATCTTTGGGTAATTCCAAAGGCCCACACAACAATCCGGTGCTGGAATTGTTAATCCCGCATTGGAAGCTTGGAGGAAGGATAAGGGGTATGCTTATGATGTATGCAAACAGGGTAAATATCAGGTCACTGAGAAGAGTCAGTTCAGCGAACCTCATCCCCGTTGTGTGAAGTGTGGGAGATGCCATCCGGGAGTGTGTCACTATGGTACAAAGGTATGCTACAAGTGTGGTATGATGGGCCACTTTTAAAGAGATTGTTATTTGTCTCGCCAGAGCATGGGCAAGGGAATGGCATAACCAGCCAGTTCTGTAGCTACTTATCCATAACGCCTCCCCCAGCTAGAGGCACTATAACGCCTGCAGGACGTGGAATATCTAGGGGTGGTATTCAGAGCTCGAGAGGGCCCAACAGGTTTTATGCTATGAGGAGACGTCAAAAGTTTGAGGCTTTTCCAGATGTGGTTACAGGTATATTGACTGTCTGATCTCATGATGTGTATGCTCTTATAGATCCCGGTTCCACCTTGTCATATGTTACTTCTGATGTTACTATGGAAGTTGGGATAGAACCGAAACAACTTTATGAGTCGTTCTCTGTATCTACTCTTAGAACGAGACACAGTATTCGTGAAGCCTCTTTATCACAATTCCTTATATTTACAACCTCTTGAGAAATTGAGTTCTATAATGGGTTTCTTGAATTGCGTTATAACCCTAGGTTAATACTTCCCACAACTTCCCTAAATTCTCAACAAGGGACAATACCTGATGAATTTCGTACAAAACCTTTTAATTCAAATGGATAACATCTGCTCATTTGTGCCTATACATGCATCGCCATAATATTTACCTATCTGGTATCATATCCAATGGAAAGTAGCCTAGTGTTGAGATCCTTCTTGAGTCACTGTTTTCCTCTCCGGTATATGTGACTTCTATGGTTGGAACAATTATTCTACTCCTTTATGAATAGTATCATGAATCCTTTTAATTGTCTAGTAATATGAGAGTATATCTTAGCACATATCATGTGCGTACATGTCAATTGAAAGGGGCCACTTATCCGCAAGAAGTTTTAGAGCAACTTGAGATTTACCACAAATTCGTCATAGGAGGATTTTGTTGTTTACCCATCTCAGTATGACTTTTATGTCCACTTAGATCATGCCTCAGTGAGTAACTCACCTTGTTCCCAGTATTGTGGTTGCCCGTGAATTGGCCTGATATGGCAACTTGAGAGTTGTTATGGAAAAAACATGTCTAGCTCACGGCAAAGTGTTCATTCTCTCTAACCAATACATGGTTTCATCCCAATATTAAGATGTCCTAGCTACATGATTCCACTTGTGTGAGATTGAAAGTTAAGCAACCTTATGACGGGCATATTGAATTGAAAGACAAATTCGTCGTATCTCTAGTCCTCTCACATAGGATTAAATATTGGGAAAGGTTAAGCTGTGGGTATGATAATAATCTCACAAGTATTCAACTTCTTTTCATCCTCGTAAGCTTGTGGCATAGATTCCCTGTGCTAGTTACTGTTAAGAGTGTAATGCAACTTTGTGTATCTTGAAACCCATATCATGTTCAGGGTGCTAGAATATTCTCATTTCGAGTTAAACTGATTTTTTCTACATACCAATAGGCGACTGGCGTCACATAAGTGTTAGCTCTCTTTGAGGCTTACTATTGCTAAATAAGGCACGGATGGAATGAAACAATTGTTGATGTCCTTTTCATGACTCATTTATTTTAAATCTCAGAATCATGAACATTTTTCCTACTTTATCAATGCCTACTACGCAACTCTAAGTCTCATTTGTCGAACCGATAATGTCACCACAACGAATCACCATATCAGTGCTATTGGTAGTGACCTTCATGTCTCTTAGGATATAACCTACTGAAATGCCGTGCTCAGCACGTTGATGGATTTTTGAATATTTCCAGCGAAAGCTCGAACCTCGTTGTTCCTGTTTGTAGCAAATATATCGAGTATTGTAGGTTCAGGCATGTCAAACAAGAAGCATCATCCCATGATCAAATATATGGGATAGGAAATTTTATGGTCATAGTCAAGCTAGCACATCTTAGAGAAATTGTTGGAGGTTGCCAAAGGTTTAGTTTGGGTGTTTGGCGTGGAGATTTAGAGTTGAAGAAAGTGAATGGGTTATTCTCAATATTTTCTGCATGAGGATGCTATGTGAATTGTTAATAAAGGTAAAGTATGTGAAGTCACATTAGGCCTTATGAAATTTTGAAAGGAAATAGGCTAAACTATGAGTATGATGTTTCCTTATTATTGTTCTCCGTGTACCCGATGTTTCATGTGTATATGTTTAATAAGGTGAAGATAAGGGATAATGGGATTGTGAGGAGCAACTATTTGCTATCCTTGTTAGAAAAGTCCGGGAGTTGAGATTGTCTCCGTTAATGTGTTATGGCGAAGTCTGTAAGTCGAGGAGACCACATGGAGGGGCAAAAGTGTTAAGGAAATAAAATGTTCCCACTTGAGTGTATAGTTAAATGATTGTGATCTGAAAGGTACTTCTGTGTGTTATGATTTAAATATGTGCAGCTCGTTCCAGATGCCACTCTTGAGAGTATAATGCCTGTAATGATGAGATTAGTGACGTTGTTATACATGGTGATTTTTTATCAAGTTGTGGATGTGTTGTTAGGAATTGTTTTGGTGTTACTCTGATAGGCCCAGTTACAGGGGAGACTCTGGCGAAAGTTTTGGAAATTTAGGGAATTAGCCAAGTTTTGAAACTACTGGTGTGTGAACCCACAGTTGAACCACATTGAATGCTAATGATGGATTTTGACCCTCATTTGAGGATGAATGATCCTAAGCTGGGGAGAATGTAACACCCCGAAAAATTTTGAAGTATTTCAGTGTAAAGCCCCATACATTTTGCAAGTGAATTCAAGGTTTCGTGGTGCCGGAGTAGGATTACGTGTTTGAGGATGGTATAAAATAAGCTCGCCGTGGTTCGGACTTTTTGGGTTGAATAATGCACGGGAAAGTAAAGGAAAGTTTTTGGCGGAAAAGCGTGTTTATGCGGTCCATTATGCGACCGCATAATCACTCTGCGGGCCGCATAATGGCCGCAGAAGTGAGCAGGAGAAGAGCCAGTCTGGGGGCAATTATGCGGTCGGCTATGCGACCGCATAACTGTTATGTGGTGTATTATGCGATCGCATAACAGTTATGCGGACCGCATAGTGACCGCATACACAGACATATTTTTGATCATTTTGGTCTGTAATTATGCGACCGATATGCGGTCGCATATGTGACCGCAGAACCTGTTCCGGAGCTTCAGTTTTTGGGTTCTTACAACCCGACCCTACTTCATTAAATACACGTAAAGGGTCATTTTTGAGCAAATATTCTGATATTTTAGAGAGAAGGGAGAGTGTTTTAGAGAGAGAGGAAACCCTAGGCTAATTATTCATCAAGTCTTGATCAAATCTTGGAAGATTAACAAGGAAAACCCACAAGTTCTTCATCTAAGAGGTAAGGTTCCATACCCTAGTTTTCAATTTCGAATTTGGGTAGAAGATGGTTGATTAGGAGTATGATTCATGGGTATGAGATTATTGCTTATACATGCATGCACCGATAAGAATTGTGGGAAGATTGTTGAGATAAAATAAGTAAGGATTGGGTTGTGGAGTGAACGAAATCTTGTAGAAGAACCTTGTGGTCAAATTTGCACACCTAATGTATGATAAAATGCTCAAATGAGCTGAGACCATGAATATCTTCCTAATTATGGTTCAATTTTGTTATGTCTCAAAATAGATCGGGATTGCTAAGAATTTCGGATCATTCTAGAGTTAAGGAAGCTCGATTGAGGTATGTTGGCTAAACTTTCTCTCTTGGAATTGAATTCCATAATGTTTTCGTAAGTTTCAAAGTATGGGTTGCGTATTAAAAGGCTATGGCTTTGATTCGTGTTTCAATGAAAGATAGTATGCGTGTGAGCAAACCTCAATATTCTTAAGACTCTTAATTGCTCATATGTGTACCTAAAGTCTTGATTTGGAAATGTCTTATTGTTGATAATCTATAAAGATGGTTTGAAGTGAAATAAGTTAATTGGGGATATAGAGTGTGCCCAACGTGCCAAGAATTTAAGTTATGATTGTGTCTAGTAGTGCAAATGATTTGAGAAGATGCGATAAAGAATATGAAAAGAGCTTCGACTCAATTGTTTAAAAATGTCTTCGAAGATAGAATTACCTAAGGCTTTTGTACTCAATTCATGCCCATTAGTGGTTGCTTTAACTAATGCTTTACTTTATAAATATATCTAGTGTGATTCGAGTTCTATATACTCATGTGTTGAACTGGTACATTGTCATTGTTAGGGAAGAGCATTGTAAGAATAAATGGCGTATTGATTGTTTATGATTTTCATGTGTGTCTCTATTGTTGGATGGTATGCCTCATTCTTTGGGAAGAAACCATTTATGTTTGAAGTTTCCATTTCAAATGGATTTGAAGTATATGATTTCTGAAATATCCTATATGTTGATACTTGATGGTGATCTTTGAAATTGAAAGAGGTGAAAGTGTGGAATATGAAATACGGCCATCGTGCCAGGAATAACNAGGAATAAAGAATCTTGTGAATGGCTTAATGAGCCAAGGAAATATTGTCGTTGTGAATGACTGGGAATACTAATGAGAATTTATACAATGTGAAAGATGTTGAGGTGAGTAAAATTGTATTTATGATATTTCTATTTGCAAATCAAATCAAAAATGTTTTTTGGGAGCATAATTAGTAAAACCGAGGAAGGGTGGGTCATAAGGCCCACACCTGAAACTACACGTGCCGGTGTAGGGGTGTATTGTGATTATTCCCCTTATTTGGGATGAAATTGGAACCCTTGGGAAATTGTGATATTATTCCCCTTAATTAGGATGAAACTAGAACCTTTGTAGATTGGAAAAGTCAACCCGCACGGCATATGTGGGAAGGTGGCCTAGCTGATCAGGTGGAGATCAGACGCCATATTGTGCATATGGTGGTACTACTCTTGGTAACAACTTTCTTTCGCATCACATGTCAAACCACATTGTTCGTGGGGAGATTGCCTAGCCGATTGGGCATGATCGGACTCCGTGCTAACAAAGACGGTGGTATATCGGTGCTAATAATCTCCCAACCAAAATTTTATATGAAGTTCATATTTTGAAAATTATTATGTTTTAAGTGAACATTTGGATATTATTGATTATGACTTGCTGTTTCTATGTGTTGCATTTTCTTATATGGGCATTCTATTTTGAAAGAGGACATTTAGCTATGCATACTAGAGCTATTCGACAGTACTAATGTCTCTTTTGCCGGGGGCGCTGCATCTTTAATGGATGCAGGTGGTTCTACAGCAGGCGACATTGATCAGTGATAGCAGCGCACTCTTTTCAGCTGATTTGGTGAGCCCCACTTTATTTTGGGGTCATGTATCTTTTGTTTCTCATGTACTGTGTTTTGAGGTATAGTCGGGGCCTTGTTGCCGGCATTTCCATATTACTCTTCTATTATATTTAGAGGCTCCGTAGATAGGTTGTGGGTTGTGGTT
>AWOL01S0072888.1:3455-17647 GCA_000715115.1 Nicotiana otophora | reverse complement strand
GGTTAAGATGTTACGATATTGTACTTAATCTGTTTTAAAGAGTCTTGGTGTGATGAGTTATGAAAGTTGTTGAAAAAGACCTTGTCTATATGAAGTGTAGTTTGATTGCTCAAGGACGAGCAATGGTTTAAGTGTGGGGTGTAGATTAGCATTGATAAGAGTCATCCACAAAGCATAAAAGGAAATAATAGTACTGCACCATAAGCAAAAAAACACAAAAACATACATCCTATTTAGGTCACTAGTTTTTCTAACTAGGCCAGGAAGGGTTTAAGGCTGGGAAGGACCAGGTTCTTGGTTTCTGGCTCGAAGCAGTTTCAACATGTCATGAAGAATGTCTTTATTCTTCTCCTTTTCCTTTGCAAGCTCAGTCCTAAGAGCACCCCTCTCAATTTCTACTTCTTCCAGCCTTTTCTTTAGCCTCTCAATCTTAGCATCCTTGGCCCCACTCTCACGCACCAAGTCACCCTCTTGGATGAATCAGGTTTTTTGGAAGTAGTATGGACTTTATAGTCACATGCAGTCAAGGTGTTGTCCCCAAAGTGATCTTTGTTTGTGCTTGTTGGTTCTCCAAGTACACGCAAGTATACGTGGCCGTCAAGTAATAAAGTGACTCAAAAGTCAGATGTCGAACCCATAGAGACTTAGATTAGCCGTTAACTAAGCAAACTTAAATCAATTTACTGTCCAAGATGATCAAAAGTTTAACTTTTCTATTACAACTACTATTGCGAATTCAAACACGTAACCAGGGGAGACATAGATTCCAGGGTTGTCATCGGTTTATCAATCCTATGGAGTTCATAATTACACCTATTAATCCAAATTATCTATGATTTCTAGTTGACCGAATCATTTATATAAATAGCATGTTCCCACAATACTATCTGTCTATCCATAATATATCAACCCTATATTCCTATGGTCTTGAATCTATAAGCAAGACTGTAAGGTATATTCCTATCCTAACCGCGAAATCTTTCTCTGAGCCACGGGTTTAGAAACAAGCTCTCTCCAATTCTACTCTAATCTAAGCACGACTTTCCCAAGCATAGCATAGATAGTAAATAGAACTCAACTACTGGTCAAACAATTAAGTAATTATGCACAGAATTAGAGAAACAACCAAAGATGATAACTCGAATTAACGGTAATATAATTAATAAACTTCA
Source organism: Nicotiana otophora (assembly GCA_000715115.1). Taxonomy (NCBI): domain Eukaryota; kingdom Viridiplantae; phylum Streptophyta; class Magnoliopsida; order Solanales; family Solanaceae; genus Nicotiana; species Nicotiana otophora. The sequence continues at coordinate 16,475 of AWOL01S0072888.1, read as the reverse complement.
ATATTTATGACAACCACAACCCTACAAAGTGAATTTTAGCTCCACATAGACATGGCAGCAAAACAACAAATCATCAAGAAAAAGTAAAGATTACTAAGTTTGATGGAAGAAAGATGGAATCTGATGAATTCCGGCCTCCACGACGGCTCCGTGCTCTCCCTAGGTCTAAAGTCCTCCAAATTCGGTATCCACCCTTAAAAATGGTGTTTAATGACTATTTATATGTGTAGGGAAAAGCCTAGATGAAATAACCAAGTCCAAAACCAAAAAGGAGATAAAATAGGCTTCAAAACTAGACCCGTGCATCACAGCGTGAAACACCTCAACTTTCTCGCGCTGGACCTCGTGTCGCTTCCTTTAATGCGAGGAAATAATCTCGTCTCGCCCGCTTCTTTGCCTCTTCACGTTACTGCCTTAGGTATTTGCAATCAAGTATAATTATTTGTGCTTCTTGTCTTCTGTTTCCTCCACATATCCATTTTTCCAAGGTAATGACTTTACTTTTCTTTCTTTATTTTTATTTTACTTCATTCCATCATTGTCCCATAATATCCGGTCATTAGATACTCATGACCTAATCATTAGTGTATAAAATACATCGCAAAATCTTTACTTTGCTCCAATTTTATGTTCAACGTACTTACACATAAAATAAACTCAATTAAGCACAAATATAGTATAGTTTAGCATTAAAGTCCCGAAATGTAAGGTAAATAATGCACTAAAAATATGGAATTATAGCCAAACATCACTACCCCACACTTAAACATTGCTCGTCCTCGAGTCAACCAACAATTCACACTATCCTTGAGCACTTTGTTTTTACACAATTGAGGTACACTACGCCAATGCCCATGGTTTATAGCAATAATTAAACTTTAGCATGTGCAATCACATACAATTCCCTTTTCTTATGCCATACTTCACTAATATTCACAACAAATATTACATGCTCCTAACAATCCTAGCCTCAAAAACCAACTCAATGTTACAATGCACTCATGGTTTTAACACTAAACATCATTGAGAGAAGTCTAATAATGTTACCTATCCCTCATGAAACCATGTGCCCTCACAACAAGAACAAAAGAGTAANAAACAACCAAAGATGATAACTCGAATTAACGGTAATATAATTAATAAACTTCAATATTTATGACAACCACAACCCTACAAAGTGAATTTTAGCTCCACATAGACATGGCAGCAAAACAACAAATCATCAAGAAAAAGTAAAGATTACTAAGTTTGATGGAAGAAAGATGGAATCTGATGAATTCCGGCCTCCACGACGGCTCCGTGCTCTCCCTAGGTCTAAAGTCCTCCAAATTCGGTATCCACCCTTAAAAATGGTGTTTAATGACTATTTATATGTGTAGGGAAAAGCCTAGATGAAATAACCAAGTCCAAAACCAAAAAGGAGATAAAATAGGCTTCAAAACTAGACCCGTGCATCACAGCGTGAAACACCTCAACTTTCTCGCGCTGGACCTCGTGTCGCTTCCTTTAATGCGAGGAAATAATCTCGTCTCGCCCGCTTCTTTGCCTCTTCACGTTACTGCCTTAGGTATTTGCAATCAAGTATAATTATTTGTGCTTCTTGTCTTCTGTTTCCTCCACATATCCATTTTTCCAAGGTAATGACTTTACTTTTCTTTCTTTATTTTTATTTTACTTCATTCCATCATTGTCCCATAATATCCGGTCATTAGATACTCATGACCTAATCATTAGTGTATAAAATACATCGCAAAATCTTTACTTTGCTCCAATTTTATGTTCAACGTACTTACACATAAAATAAACTCAATTAAGCACAAATATAGTATAGTTTAGCATTAAAGCCCCGAAATGTAAGGTAAATAATGCACTAAAAATATGGAATTATAGCCAAACATCACTACCCCACACTTAAACATTGCTCGTCCTCGAGTCAACCAACAATTCACACTATCCTTGAGCACTTTGTTTTTACACAATTGAGGTACACTACGCCAATGCCCATGGTTTATAGCAATAATTAAACTTTAGCATGTGCAATCACATACAATTCCCTTTTCTTATGCCATACTTCACTAATATTCACAACAAATATTACATGCTCCTAACAATCCTAGCCTCAAAAACCAACTCAATGTTACAATGCACTCATGGTTTTAACACTAAACATCATTGAGAGAAGTCTAATAATGTTACCTATCCCTCATGAAACCATGTGCCCTCACAACAAGAACAAAAGAGTAAGTTGAATCCACACACTTGAATCAAATGCTCAAATATATTTTAAAAACTCATATATATCAATGAATATCACTCACTCTCACAAAAGAAGTCACGTGCATGCAATTTGCACCATAGGCTTGCCCTTAATGTAAATCTCTACTAATGTAGGCTCACTCGATCTAAAATCAATTAGAACTTTTTCATGGTTGTAATGTGGGTTAAGGGACGGGAAGGATGTATTTAGGAATAGTGGCTAACCCTCCTAAGCATTTTAACACATCACATAATCATCTTTAAGCGCAAATTCTTCAATCGCAATTTTAATTTCACAACTAAAATCATCCCTAACAATATTCCCTCTTTCTTTAAGCATTACTTTAATTCATTCCCACTAGCAAGAATAAGATATTTATTCATCTACATTTATTTTTTCTTTTTCTCTTTTTTACAATTTTCACTAGTGGTGTATTCTTTTACAAAATAAGTGCATCTTTCTTTCTTTCACTGGTTTCACTCAAAAGCCACCCCACACTTAGTCCCTTCTTACTCATTTTAGCGCTCATTTCACAATTAAAGTGCTTTAAGAGGTAAAAGGATCAAAACAATGTCAATTTAGAACAAAAGAGGTTTAGGCTTGTAATGTGGGTGCCAAATAAAAGTCTATAAGCTCAAAATGGTTAACTAGGGATACATTTTAATTGTGATAAGCATTAAACTCAAAAAGAACAAATAGAGCCTAAAATCATTTTTCAAACCGAGTATCACCTAAAAATTCGCTTCGACTCACATACCGGGCAAGTTCTAGACACAAACACAATAACACGGACGATACAAAAATCTCACCACACATGGCACATGACTCAATAAGGACGGTTTCATTCCGACTCTCAAACTAATGTAAGTATTCACGGAGCCACAAAATGTTAAGCATTAAGAACAAAGTGAACATAAGTCAAGAAAATGAGACATAGTTGTCGCAAAACATGTTATCCAAATAACCAAGGCATCATAAGCACTTTTAGGACATAGAAACGATACTACACATGCCAAATCCTAAATATGCTACTATCAAACAAGTCAAGGGCGCCTAGGAATCTTATCTTTCTTCTTCCATTTATTCCCCAATTTCTAATCTACTCTAAAAAAAATAAGGAAAAACTACTACCCGGTTCAAACTACATCCCATGAAAAAGAACCGAGGTACAAAGAAAAACCGCGGGGGATTATTACTACCTAAAGAAAGCTAAAAGACATATTTTTAGATTTTGTTTAGACTTTAATCCCTCAAGAAAACTGTCTAGGAGATCCATCGTCGGGAAAAGTCCAATTTTTCTACCTTTTTCGATTTGTTTTTGATTTTTTCACATTTTAAAAAAATAAATTAAGCTACTAAAATACTACACAACTATGAAAACAAAAATGAGAAGTTAACATTTTTCTAACATCCTACTATTAATTATCTAGAGAATTCTCCCACCCCACACTTAAAAAAGTGCAGTGTCCCCAATACACAAATAAAGCAAAATAATAACGAGGGTGGACAAGAAACTCCCTAAAAGGCCAAAGGCCGAAGCAATAGCGGCTCACGGGTACTCTGACTTCCCTCAGGCATGGTCCTTTGTGTGGTCATCCTACACTTAGTTCTCATCATCTAGCTCGCTTTTGCACTCTTCCAATGGCTTTGCCTCCTATGCTTATAATCCTACAAAACAAAAACAGACATTACAACAATAATAAGATAAAAATAAAAATATAAATAAAAATAAAAGAAAGCAGTAAAGCTGGGTTGCCTCCCAACAAGCGCCTGATTTAACGTCGCGGTACGACTTGAACTACTTTTTGTCTCCATCTCGAACTTATGAATTGAGCCCCCAATAGGGCATCCAGTCTGTGGCTATGCTCCTTCGGTGGGGCTACAAAGAAAACCAGGCCAAGCAATAAAATTTTCGCTCTCCACCTCTTAACCTTTAGATGAGGAATGTAATTTTTGCTTTTTGGCACAACAAATGCAAGAATATAGGCACCCCGTTCCTTGTCCATTGGCTCATCCAAAGGCTCAGATGACTCTATTTCCATGTCATCATCCAAACACAATGTTGAAAAATGTATGGAATGAGGACCAATATGCCCTAACTCTAGAATTGTAGTACTCTTTACATCCTCATATGTACACACTAGAATCTTCAAATATAACATTATGTGCTTCCTCACATGACTCTAGAAAACTCCTCTCAGCATTGGCATCCTCAAGAAAAATATAGTCTAATGCTTGGTATTCTCGTTTTAGCTCCTTAATTTGGTCTAGAAGATTTTTGTCAGTTTCACACAACTCATCATTAAATTATTGGGCGTTGAACGCATCAACCTTTGCACTCAAATCTACATCTAAGTTGTGCAAAGCCAAGCCAAACTTGTCAATTTCTTGTGCAAGATCAACTCTCTCATTCGACCAGTCATTCACCAACTTTGTTAGAAGATAATGTCATTTCTCATATTCCCTTAATTGTGAATATTTGTTCCAATACCAACCCTTACTCCCATATTCAAATTCAGACCTTCCAGAGTTCAGGTCATGATAAGCCCAAAAAGATGGGCCATAAAAGTCTTTCGTCAACCAAGCATCTTCATCAATAACCTTACCTCCAGATATTTCATATCCATATGTCATGTTGAGAGAACTATGAATACACTAAGAGAAAAATCAAATTGTTATAAAAACAAAAATATTTACAAAAAGAAAAAATAAACAAAACCTAAAAAGATAAAAGTAAAAGTCTAATCTAGAAAAATAACTAAATAGAAAAATTAAAAACTTGAACAGAAATCAATTAAAAGCTTAACTTAGATAAACAATAAATAACTAAGTCCCCGACAATGGCATCAAAAACTTGTTGGTTCCCCAAGTACACGCAAGTATACGCGGCCGTCAAGTAATAAAGTTACTCGAAAGTCGGATGTCGAACCCACAGAGACTTAGATTAACCGTTAACTAAGCAAACTAAAATCAATTTACTATCCAAGATGATCAAAAGTTTAACTTTTCTATTATAACTACTATTGCAAAATTCAAACATGTAACTAAGGGAGATATAGATTCCAGGGTTGTGGTCGGTTTATCAATCCTATTGAGCTCGTAATTACACCTGTTAATCCAAATTATCTATGATTGCTAGTTGACCGGATCGTATATATAAATAGCATGTTCCCACAATACTATCTGTCTATCCATAATATATCAACCCTATACTCCTATAGTCTTGAATCTATCTTTGAATGCATAAAATACGGTATTCAACTAAGCAAGACTGTTAGGTATATTCCTATCCTAACCGCGAAATCTTTCCCCGACCCACGGGTTCATAAACAAGCTCTCTCCAATTCTACTCTAATCTAAGCACGACTTTCCCAAACATAGCATAAATAGTAAATAGAACTCAACTACTAGCCAAACAATTAAGCAATTATGCACAGAATTAGAGAAACAATCAAAGATGATAACTCGAATTAACGGAAATATAATTAATAAACTTCAATATTCATGACAACCACAGCCCTAGAATATGAATTTTATCTCCATATAGACATGGTAGCAAAGCAACAAATCATTAAGAAAAAGTAAAGATTACTAAGTTTGATGGAATCTGATAAATTTCGTCCTCCACGGCGGCTCCGTGCTCTCCCTAGGTGTAAAGTCCTCCAAAGTTGGTCTCCCCCTTAAGAAATGGTGTTTAAAGACTATTTATATGTGTAGGTAAAAAGCCTAGACGAAATAACCAAGTCCAAAACCAAAAAGGAGACAAAATAGGCTTCAAAACTAGACCCGAGCGTCGCAACATGAAACGCCTCAACTTTCTCGTGCTGGACCTCGCGTCGCTGCCTTTAACGCGAGGAAATAATCTCGTCTCGCCTACTTCTTTGCCTCTTCACGTTACTGCCTTAGGTGTTTGCAATCAAGTATAATTATTTGTGCTTCTTGTCTTCTGTTTCCTACACGTATCCATTTTTCCAAGGTAATGACTTTACTTTCCTATCTTTATTTTTGTTTTACTTCATTCCATCATTGTCCCATAATGTCCATTCATTAGATACTCATGACGTAATTATTAGTGTATAAAATACACCATAAAATCTTTACTTTGCTCCAATTTTATATTTAACGTACTTACACATAAAATAAACTCAATTAAGCACAAATATAGTATAGTTTAGCATTAAAGCCCCAAAATGCAAGGTAAGTAATGTACTAAAAATATGAAATTATAGACAAACATTATTGCTCACATCCCATTTCTTGAGGGAAACCTTGATGTGAGAAAGCACATCAGTGAGAATGAATCCATAGGGTATGGCATGAGTTTTGGTGCCAGTTAGAACCCTATACAAGAGCTGGATGATAAACACCGACCAATTGATCCGCCTCCTACTATCCAAGCACTCTATAAGGACCAGGTCTATGAATGTGGCAATGTGCCTTCTTTTGTGCCTGGGCAACACAACCTTGTTGACTAATTCAAAGAGAAACTTGTGGGCAGGCTTCATCTCACTTTTGTAATAGGCTTGGGTTGTAGCTCTAACTCATTGTTAGCAATTTTTCTTGTAATGGCAAGGGAGGTGGGAGGGTTTTCTAGGCTTGGACATTTGAGCTTCTTGTATTCATTGTACCCTTCAGTAGGTACCCTTAGAATTTCTCCCAGTTCCTTGTCGTCAAAGCTCATAATCACCCCTTTCACTACACTGGTGACCTTTCTATTTTTGATTTCACAGTTAGCCATAAACTCCACAATCTCAGCTCTAGCTAGCCTTCCTTCCATCTGAGGGACCATGTCCTTCCATTCCTAAAGTTCTAGCTTCTCCAACAACATCACCATTCCTTCCTCCTCCAAGTCCATGAGGAGTCAACGTTTCAAGATGGTTCTCTTGCTAAACTTCACCATCTTGTCCTGTTCTTCATCAATTTCCTCTTCTTCTTACTTTCTTTTTCTTCCACTACTTGCACTTTCCTAGATTTCCTGGCAGACTTGGATCTTTTTGCCAAGGTAGAATGCTCTGCATCAACAGTCTTTGATGGAGACTTCGTTTTGAAAGTCTTTCTTTTCTTTGCTTTTGGAGTCACAACCTCCACTTCCTCTGCCTTCATGTTCATCATGAAGAACCAGGTCCATCTCTTCAATCTCAATTTCCTCAACAAGTTCGCTCACTTTTTTCTTTCCCTTTGCAGCAAATTTTCTCTTACTCTCTTCTAAGGCTCTTTCAAGTTCAGCCTTACTCTGCTTCTTTTGGCTCCTTGTAGCTCTTCCACTTGTAGGAAGAGTCTCTACATGGATAGAGGAGGCAACCTTTCTCTTCTTATGTGCCCTAGCAAATCTAGGGATTTTAACTCCTGAGCTTTGCTTCTTATTCTGATTGTAGCTATCAGACACTCGTTTCAGTAAATCTTCGAGGGGTTCCTACACAGATGGAATAGGTTCTTGGAACCTCTTCTTCAACCTAACTAGCCCCCAGCTGCACTAGCATCACCAGATCCATTACCTCCTTCTTCTTTCCAACTTTCTTTCCCCTCAACAACTTCTTCACTCCATAACACCATAGCCCCTGTTTCCTCAGTTAACCCAACAAGAGTAGGTGAATATTCAACTACTCTTTCTTTCCTCTTCCCCCTTACATCTCCTTGAACACCCTCACTCTTTTTTCCTTTTTATTTTTATTTTTACCACCAATTGTCTCACATTCAGTGGTCTCTACCCCAACAATAGTACCAACCAGAACAAATTTGTTCTCCAAATATTTAGCCACTTCAGAAATGACATCAGAAGCAATATTGAGACTAGATGTTACATGTTCTGTTTCACATGAAACAATTTCTTCCCCCTCAAATGTAGACTTAAAAGATTCTTTTGATTTTTGGGGTTCTTCCGCTTGGCTTGCTTTCAATTGCTCATTTATTTTCTTGATTTGTTCACTGCCAGCGACAGTCTTGTGAGCAAGCATCTTAAGCCTTCATTTCTTAGAGGTGGGTGTGGTTGAAGGTGTGATCGAAGGTGTAGGTGATGGTTCTTTGGGTGGTGAAGAGGGATTTTCAGATTGTTTTGCCATTGATGTGTTTAGAAGAGATGAGAGAACATAAAGAGAATTTTCGACAGCTGGGAAATTAGAAGTGAAGAAATGGGTAAGGCCTAATCAATTTAAAGAGGAATAATTTAAGTGGGTAATGGTAGCTTTTAAAAGTTCAGAAGTCTAATCAAACTGGGAAAGGAAGTTTGAAAAGACATTGGACTCTTCCCTAGAATCTAGGTAATTATGGCGCGTAGGACTCTATTTGGTGAAACCGGTTCGTTTGTAACGGATAGACTTGATGGAGATTAGGATTAAATGGAACTCTTTTTTTTTTTATCATGATCCAAATACAGTTATTTCAAAATATGAGGAGTGGATAGTGCATACCATANAACCGGTTCGTTTGTAACGGATAGACTTGATGGAGATTAGGATTAAATGGAACTCTTTTTTTTTATCATGATCCAAATACAGTTATTTCAAAATATGAGGAGTGGATAGTGCATACCATATAACCTTGATGAACCAGGTTGTTCACTAAGAATTCTCTTGTGTAAGTCTGAATTTTCCAAGAAAATAAAGATAATATCATTAGAGATTATTGAGATATTTTAGAACATGGCACAAAAGTATACTAGTGAAAGTATGAGACTAAACAAAATCTAATCTAATTATTTATAAAATTCACAAATTATCTAACCAATTATTGAGTTAGAACTAGTTCTTTTTAGGTGATCTTAATCATCCCTAATTCTAACATGTTTCTTTTAAAGTGATCTCTACTTAGAGCTTTTGTGAAGATGTCAGCTATTTTCTTGTCAGTAGCACAAAATTCCACACTAATCAAACCTTTCTCATAGTTATCCCTAAATAAGTGATGCCTAACATCTATGTGCTTAGTTCTTTTGTGATGAACCGGGTTCTTGGTCATACTAATTGCACCGTTGTTATCACAGAAGATAGGATACAACCTACATTAATTCCAAAATCCATTAATTGATGTTTGATCCATAACAATTGAGCACAACAAGGCAGCAACCACATACTCGGCTTCAGCAAGAGAGTAGGCCACATAATTTTACTTTTTGGTGGACCAAGACACAAGACATGATCCAAGAAAGTATACCATACCTGAAGTGCTCTTTCTATCCACAAGCAAACCTGTATAATCAGCATCAACATATCCCACTAAGTTGAAATTACTACCTTTTGGATACCATAGGCAAAGATCAGTGGTCTTTTAGGTATCTCAAGATCCTCTTGACAACAGTCAAGTGAGACTCCTTTGGATTTGCCTGAAATCTAGCATAAAAACCTTTTTTTTTCAAGAACAAAATATTGTCAATTTCTCCTCTCTTGTAGCCATGCTCGAGCAAGAATTTAGACAATCTTTCATACCATGCTCTTGGAGCCTGCTTGAGCCCATAAAGTGCCTTGTCAAGTTTGTACATATGATCAGGAATTTCCTTGCTTTCAAAGCCAGGAGGTTGCTTGACAAACACTTCTTCCTTTAGATAATCATTAAGGAAGGCACTCTTGACATTCATCTGATGGAGAGTGAATTCCATGTAAACAGCAAAGGCTATAAAGAGTCTAATTGCTTCCAATTTTGCAACTGGAGCAAAAGTCTCATCGTAGTCTATGCCCTCCTCTAGACTATATCCTTGGACAACCAATCTTGCCTTATTTCTTGTAACTGTTCCATCTTCATCAAGTTTGTTTCTGAAGATTCATTTTGTGCCAATTACTGATTTGTCCTTGGGTCTTGGTACGAGATGCCAAACTTGACTTCTCTCAAATTGGTTGAGTTCATATTGCATTGCATTTACTCAGTATGTATCCTGCAAAGCCTTAGGAATAGTTTTAGGTTCAATAAAAGATAATAAGCATTATAAGCATAAAGATTCTTCAAAGAAGATCTGGTTTTGATTCCAGAGGTTGGATCAGTGATTATGTTCCCAATGGGATGAGAACTTTGATACTTGTAAGGTTTCATAACCAACTGGTTCCCCTTAGATGTTCCTTCAATATTTTGTTGCTAAGGAACAAGTTCATGTATAGGTTCCCATGCAGTTTGAGGATTAGTTCCTCTTTGTTCAGTTCCCCCTGCCAGGTTGCCCTGGGTGGAAGAACTTGTTCCATCACCCGTTCCTTCCTCTGGTGCAGCTTCAGTCTAGGTTGTGGTTTCATTCGTGTTTCTTGCCAGCCCAATTGCTTCATCATGTTGTTCCTGCCTCTCATAAAAAAAGTTAGTTTCATCAAAAACCACATGTACACTTTCTTATACACATATAGTTCTTTTGTTATAAATCTTATAGGCTTTACTATTTGAAGAATATCTTAAAAATACTTCCTCATCACTTCTGGGATCAAACTTACCTAGGGAGTCTTTACCATTATTGTGCACAAAACACTTGCATCCAAATGTCCTAAGATGGGATATATTTGGTTTTCTCCCTTTAAGTAACTCATAGGGAGTCTTCTCAACAAGAGGTCTAGTCATGCACCTATTTATGATATAGTATGCAATGTTCACAGCTTCTGCCCAGAAGCTATGTGGAAATTTACTAACAAGTAGCGTAGTCCTAGCCATTTCTTCCAATGCACTATTCTTTCTTTCAACTCCTCCATTTTATTGTGGAGTTCTAGGAGAAGAAAAGTTATGGTCTATGGCATGCTCATCACAAAATTCAGCAAATGTAGCATTTTCAAATTCAGTACCATGATCAGACCTAATTGATGCAAGTCGATTACCTAGTTATTTCTGAGTTTTTCTAACAAATGAAGGGAACATGTCAAATGCTTCATCTTTAGATGTTAAGAATAGTGTCCAAGTAAACCTAGAATAATCATCAACAAGCACCATAACATATCTCTTACCACCTCTATTCAATGTTCTCATTGGTCCACAAAGATATATATGGACCAGTTCTATCGTCCCGGTAGTACTTACCATTTTCTTGCGTTTGAAAGAGGATCTTACCTACTTCCCCCTTGCACAAGCCTCACAAACTTTATCTTCCTTGAACTTAATGTTAGGCAGGCCTATCACCAAATCCTTGGAGACTAGTTGTTGAGTTGGATTAGACTGGCATGTCCAAATCTCTTATGCTAAAGGAGGAGATCATTATCCAACACACTTAAGCAAGTGAGTTCATTATCTGACAGTGTGGACAGATCCACCACATATATATTTTTTACTCTTTTTCCCTGCAAAACTATCTTGTCAGTGGTAAGATTAATCATAAAGCATTTTGTAGAGGTGAAGGCAACCATGTTACCTCTATCACACAATTGTGATACACTTATTAGACTGTACTCCAGTCCATCTATCAAGTAGACATTCTCAATAGAGTGAGAATCAGTCTTACCTACCTTTCCAACCCCAATGATCCCACCTTTCTTTCCATTTACAAATGAGATATTACCTCCTTTAAGGTCCTCAAGTGAAAGGAACTGGTTCTTGCTTCCTGTCATATGCTTAGAACAACCGCTATCCATGTACTACATTTGGTTGCTTCCCTTCACTTGAACCTGCAAAAAGAAATCAAGGGTTAGTCTTAGGAGCCCAAACTAGTTTGGGTCCCTTTCTATATGCAAAAGGATAAATCACATTCTTTTTAGCGCAATTTGGCAGCCTATTTTTCTCTAGAACAAGATTTTGGTTCTTTTGACTTGCCTTGTCTTTTGCAGTGCACTCACTCTTATAGTGACCAGTGTTACCACAACGTGTGTAAATCTTGTTCTTAGGGAGTATGGGGTACTTTCTTTTGGGATCCCACTTAGGTGCAGAGTTCCCAAAGTCAAGTCCTCTTCTGTTACTACTATGATTTCCTTGTAGCCATGAAAGTGCATCAGAGGGACCAGTTCCATTTACAAGTTCTGTGTAGCTCATGCTTGACCTTGTTCAGATCCTCCTTTAAGACTGTTATCTAAAGTGAGTTATGTGTGATCAACTGTCTTTTTGCCTGTTCCTAATTTCAATTTTAGATTTTCAAATCTAAGTTCCAGGACAGTTGTATCATGTGCATGAACCTGGTTCTTCAACATAGTATTTTCACTTTCAGTTTCACAAGCCCGAAGTTCCAGATTTTTGCACTTAGCTTTCAAAATCACGCATTCTTTTGATAGCTGTTCATTTTCATTATTCACATCCTCAGATTCATCAATTAGATCTAATAATAACTCAGATAGTCTTTCTTTAGACAAAAAATTAATCTTGTCTTTGAGATGAAGGACACTTACTTCAGTTTGTTCATCAGATTCTCCAATGACCATAAATGCTCGTTCATCATCATCATCATCATCATCATCATCATCATCATCTGACCTTTCTCCCCAAGCAGTGACCATATCCTTGGTTGATCCTTTGTTGTTGCTTTTATTGGGTTGAACCTGTTCCTTCGTTCAACTCTTTCTTTCTTCCATTCAATTTTTCACAAAGGACAGTGTTTGATCATGTGATCAGTCTTTCCACACTTATAGCAGCCATCATTGGTTTGCTTCTCCGGAGCTCTTGTCTTGCTGTAGCTTTCACTTCTTGAAGAACCCTTTCCTCTCCTTAGATGCTTCTTGAAGTCTTTGGTGATCATTGCCATTTCATCATCTTCCAGACGAGAACCTTCGATAATTCTGAGTGCCAAGCTCCTTTCCTTCTTAGGTACATCCATTTTTATGGTTTGTCTCTTAAGTTCATAGGCAGTGAGATTCCCAATCAATTCATCTAGTGGGAGAGTGGCAATA